>LPNX010451042.1:479193-514602 GCA_001517045.1 Pseudotsuga menziesii
GGAAGAAGGAAGGGGATTTTTGGAGAGTATTTTTGGGATAGAATTTTTAAAGAAGAAGAGAGTAAAGTAGGTGATGGAATAAAGAGGGAAGAAAACTGGAGAAGGGGGTTAACTCTAGGGGAAGATTTACACTCTCAAACAAGGAAGTTGCTATCAGGTTTATCGGCACGTGGGCTCGGGGGCTAGGAAACCCGTCGGTTTCCTAGGGCCAGTAGGTTCAATGCTGGTCGGCAGGGTGGATCATCCGGATGAGCATCAAGGCTCAGAAGAGGCTCAGACGAGGGTGAATCCGCGGACCTGGGTAACACTTTTTGGCAAGCGCATTTCGGCAAAAACAGAAAAACACACCTCAGTCGAGGGCTTGTTAAACCCTCGACCGAGGTTTTAATATCTCGACCGAGGATTTATCAAGCCCTCGACTGAGGTTTTGTTCAGCCCTCGACCGAGGTGTTTCTTAACCCTCGGTCAAGGTATTAAAACCTCGATCGAGGGTTAATAAATACCTCAGTCGAGGTATTAACTCGGTCGAGGGCTTTACAAACCCTTGATGAAACCTCGACCGAGGGTTTGTTAAACCCTCATTCAAGGTTTCGTTAAGACCTCGATCGAGGTATTAAAATACCTCGGTCGAGGTTCATACCTCGGTCGAGGGCTTAAGAAAATAGACTTAGCCCACATTCAAACAAATGAAAAAAAATTTGTGCCTTGCAGAGGTGTACACCCTGCCATTCCTAGGACATAACTGAGCGGAGTTGATACCGATAAATTCACCAACGAATCTTCTATCCATTGAGGTATCATACACACATTTTGGCATTCATATGAAATTTATTTTTTAATTACTTCTAAAACTTATACTTAGAAAACCACACTGCAACTTCGAAGCAGCTCAAAGAAAAATCTGCAGAGTTAAAAATACATAGCCAAAAAATTCTTAAAAGTGCACACATTACATATCGACGTGTCCTCTTCAAAAGGGTATCTTTGGTTTTTCAACTTTTGAAAAAATAGAAAAAATAGCTTTACGTGGACAAATATGTGTTTAAAACGATGCTGAAATCGAATGTGGTCACTTTCGAAAAATAATAAATAATTGTATAATGCGAGAAAAAATAACAAAAAAAATGCACATCACACTGCATTTTATGTAGATCATGCTCATATATATATTTTTTTAAAATTATTAATGCAAGATTGAATTACTCTACGTGGACACGAGCCACTTATTAGCTTCTTCAAATTTTTAAGGTCACACAGTTCATTAAATGCAAAAATTCACACATTAAATGACATCAGAATATTTTAAAAAATATATCACTATGAAGCCAACATAATATTCTACAATTTGTTTTTTTACTGTAAGTCAAAATTCACATGGCATATATGCGTTTTGAGGGCTTCTATCTAGCACATGAGTAAAAAATCAGGTTTTCATCGCCAAATTTGGCCAAAAAGTGTTACCCATCTTCATGGAATCACCCATGAGGGAGAGGCAAGGCTACAGGAGCAGGAATTATGGATTATCTTCAGCTTGCTTAAAGTTCAGGTATTTTTTGTTGTAATCCTCTCATTATTGCACAAATAAATGAATCCTAAAAATCAGAATAAGATTAAATGTCATTTTGTTGTTATATATTTGGACTTAGTGCTCTACCCGACAAGCAGAGCACTACAGGAATAATGTAAGCATATGTTACTTCATGCATAGTTTTTTTTTATGTTGTAAAAAGAAATTAATTGCAAAGAATCCAAAAAAACCTAAATATTGGGTAGTGTAGAAACCATCAAATGCTTCAGGAAATTGGGAGACACCATTCATTTATAAAAATGTTTTAGGCCTGAGAATGTTAGGCTTATTCATAAGATTTGGTTCAGAACTAATCATTTCTTGTATGGTTAAAAAAATAAGTCGCACATAATGAAAGTCTAAAATTAAAGGCTCACTATAGGCCAAACCTAAGTATAAGTAGAGTGCACAGCCTAGCAAAACAATACCCCATAGGCTATTGGTGTATTCCATGAAATGTATGATGACACAAAGTGAAGTATCTAATACTAGAGTTAATTGATTGGGCAATTACGTAAAAAATAACAATGTATTCTTTTAGGACTTTGTTCTTGTGTTAAAGAGTGAGTTATGTTTACGTGACTATCACCTTAGGAATGATTCATATCTAATATAATGAATCATGATAGATTCCACAACGTTGGATAAAATGTGTTGCACCAATGCTGAAAGTTCCTGTGGAAAGAGTGGATTGATTTCGGGAAATAATGTGCTAGAACCTGCGGTTACCCTTAATGAACACTATTCATTTATGTCTTCTTATAAGAGTTTTTACGCATATGTATTTATAGCTTTCTCTGCTCTGTTTTGCTAAAAATACAATGGATCCATTGAGAAGTATATTGTTGCCTCTAAAGACACTATATAGCAATTGGAATTTTTATGTCCCTAGCTTGCCACTCATAAATAGTGTGTAAAGTTGGAATATCCCTTCACTCGTAATTGTCCAAATATAGACGAGTAAGGATGTCTAAAATATATTTATATTTAAAAATGATAAGTTGATAAACGTTGTATAAGGTTATGGACTAACATTGCGGGAGTATGTCTGGAACACTACCAATTGAGATGGACTACTCGATTTCCAAAATTCACTGGCTTAAGTAATGAAAGAACGAGTGTTGTCTTACTCCTTATCTTATTATAATCTTCCTATTACAAGGTTTTTGTGAACCAGGGGTTAACTATGGCTTATGATGTTAGGTACTAACGTTATAGGGATTTTCCATGATTATGGCCTTTGACCTGATCAAGTAAAAACATGGATTATAAACATGGGTTATAAATTCACTCATGTATAACAAGTTGTGCTCAATTGCTCGAAATGAGTAAGGAGTTAATTTTGGTTTTTAGAATTGTATGAATAGGGATTTTGGTAGAGGTACAAATAATTACGACCCATGAAATGTTGATTACTGAAATTATTGTTTATTGATAGATGTTAATTTAACAGTGAAGCCAATTTTTCAAATTGGAACAATGACGGTGAAGTCATGTTAAGCACCAAAAGAAAAGGTGTGTTCCACAAATATTCAAAATTAACATTAAAAACAAATAAGAGAATACATGCTAGAAGAGCAAAATGGTGTTAGGCAAGTGATTGCCATGTGAGCACATTGGTGTTAGGAAAAGATGATGCAGGAGCATAATGGTGTTAGGAAAGTGATTGCCATGTGAGCACATTGGTGTTAGGAATATGATGTGGTAAAAATAATTGATGATCTAACTCTACCTTACTTTTTGGGAGAAAGGAATTACTAGACTCAAGTGAGGAGGCTCGAGGGGAACCATGAAAGAGTTATGATATCAATATCAAGAACTAGGAAAAGCTGGACATCTGGAAGTCAAGACATTGTTTGATTTCAGTGAGGAGAAAATTTTTGACTATTGATCAAAAGGCAGAGTAACCTTAGAAATAGACATAAGTCTACACGAGAATTGGAAAAGAACTCAAGAGAGAGTTTCAAAAATTAACAAAATTAAAGACGTGTTAAATAATTTTCCAAGTAATTAGAAGGTTACATGCCTTAATGTGAAGAAAGGATTACCTTACTGTTAAGACTATCCAAAGCTTGGAGATAAAATACATCCTCCCAAAAGATGAGTAACTATGTCTTACTGATCAATCAATTAATTTATGGAAAAATAATGTGGTATTATAAATTGAAAATTGTTATAGTGAAAAAGGATCCATGGATTATGTTTAAGATTGAATTATAATTTTGGACATGAACTACTGATAAAGTGTGGGCTAGACCTGATCTTTTTGCAGGAAACTGCAGGTCTTGAACGATAGTAACTTGAGAAGAAACACGAAAGATCAACAGAGATCAGAATGAAAAAGGCGAAGCAAGAAAAGATGACTCATGAGAACAAGAAAGATGGGCTGCGAAACAATAACATCGAGGACGTTGTTATTTTAAGGGGGGAGGGATGCCAAATCCCTTATATTCCCTCAGTATTTTTTAATGGTTTAATGTTATTGTACTTGTTTTTCTGGTGAGGATCTCAAGGCCAAGGCCCCACCAGTAAAACCTAGTAAGTAGGCGATTAATTCCCTAAATCTGTAGATTTAGGAGAACAAAAAATATTGGCTGAAAACTAATGCACTAAGGAAGGATAAACAACAAGGGAAAACTTGGAGGTCAAGAAAAGGTAACAAGGTATCATCGCAGTGTCGATGAGGGAACTAGCCGCTGCCATCATCTTCGACCTTAAGCCACTTATTAGACACTGGTCAATTTATCATGCACTTAATTGGTAATTTACTTATTGCGGACATGTGAGCATAGGGATCGAACATGAGGGAATTATCACATAAAAGGAACTTGATAACCAAAGAGTAGCTACAACATGTAAAAGATAAAAAAATAGATCACAGAAACCCTCACCCCAATAAGGTTACTTCCACCTCACATTAATTAAGGGAATTAGAAAGAAGAAGATATGCATATTATATATAAAAAGCATATATATATATATATATATAATAGTAGAATATATATCTATATCTGAAAGGAATTTCATATATAATAGCAGAAGCATTATATAGTGAAAGAAGTGGAACATATTATAAATTTTAGGATATGGAACAATATATTAGAACATTATATATAAGTGGGAACACCATATATTAAAGGAAATTATATATATATTGGAATTAATATATCCAACACAATTTCATATATTATACATATATGTACATTATTACATATATATATATATATATATATATAATCTTTATATAACAAGATACCCATATTTATGGAGTATTATGTTACGCGGAGTACTAGTCGACGTCTTGGACCTGTTAC
Source organism: Pseudotsuga menziesii (assembly GCA_001517045.1). Lineage (NCBI taxonomy): Eukaryota > Viridiplantae > Streptophyta > Pinopsida > Pinales > Pinaceae > Pseudotsuga > Pseudotsuga menziesii. The sequence goes on from LPNX010451042.1 coordinate 484,075, forward strand.
CTAAATTTTAGCCATCATTTAAGGAGGCGTTACTATTTCCTTCTATTGGTATTAAATTTTGGGAAACATAGATTCTAGAGGCGTTAAATTACCCTGACTAATATTCGTCGATTATGGAGACACTATCGGAATTCATAATCGTCGATTATGGAAGCGTTAGGGATTTACCAAGTTATGTATTGGCTATTGAAATTCATTAGAGGGGGGATCTCGGCATTCTTCTGGGAAAGAGCCTCTACACTGTAAGGGAGAAGATCCGTTGGTGTTGGAAGAAAATCTCTGCATTTTGTTTGGAGAGTAAATCACTGCCAATTAAGAATGAATCTCTGCATTTTGTTTAGAGAGTAAATCGATTCCTGTTAAGAATGAATCTTTGCATTTTGTTTGGAGAGTAAGACGATTCCTATTAAGAATGAATCTCTGCATTTTTTTTGGAGAGTAAATCGCTGCCACTTAAGAATGAATCTCTGCATTGTTCTATTGGAATAGATTTCGATGCTTTCTGAAAGAAAGTTTCTATGCCTTGAAGGAAAGAGGAGCTCAATGCTTTGGAATAGACTCCTCCACGTCCTTGAGGGAAGATCTAAGAAATTTGCCCAAAATGTGAACTTATGCCTGTGTATTTTTATTTCGCGTTGGATCTGGCATTTCTAGGATTACATTGGATTTCATTGTCCCGAGTTAGATTCACACATAGATGCAATGGATATCCCCATATTAGGACGGTAGGATCTGGACTGATGTACTCAGTCCAGACTTAATGAATTTGACTTTCTTTCATATAGAACTTTTATATATATATCATAGATGCCATGTTGTTAGGGCTTTCCTTTGAAGAGGGAATTAGACTTCACTATTGACTTGGTACCTGGTGTAGTGCCCAACTCAAAAGACCCTTATCAGATGAATATTTTGGATTTAAATGAATGAAAATCACAATTAAAATAACTTATTGATAAGAAGTATATCAGACCCAGCGTGTCTCCTTAGGGAGCACCTATTATTTTCATTAAAAGAAGGATGGTACTCTACTCTTATGCATAGATTACCATCAACTTAATAAAATGACCATTAAAAATAGATACCTGTTTCCCCGCATAGATGATTTGTTTGACCATATACATGGAGAAATTGTATTTTCAAAGATTGATTTGCGATCTGGTTATTACCAAGTCCAAATCAAATATGAAGAAATCTTTTAAACAAATTTTAGGACTAGATATGGTCACTATGAGTTTGTTGTTATGTCATTTGGGCTTACTAATACCCTGGTTGTATTCATGTGCATAATGAATAATATATTGCATAAATTACTTGATAAATTCATGGTGGTATTCATTGATGACATTCTAATTGATTCTAAGTCTAAAGAAGAACACGAGGAGCACTTAAAAATTGTTTTACAAGAATTGAAAGAACATCAGCTTTATGGTAAATTTAGTAAGTGCGATTTCTGTAAGGATAAAAATACAGTACTTGGGCCATGTAGTAACTAAAGAAGGGATCTCAGTTGATCCAAAAAAGATAAAAACAATTGAAGAATGGCCAGTCCCAAAGGACGTGACTGACGTACAGTCATTTATGGGGATTAGAGGCTACTATTCAAGATTCATTTAAGGGTTTTCAAGAATCACAAATCCCATAAATTCTTTATAGAAGAAAGGGAATAAATTCAAGTGGAATCAAAAGTGTAAAGAAATTTTTAAAAATTTGTACACATTACTAACTACCTCACCAATCTTAAGAATTGATGATCCTAATAAATAATTTATAGTATGCACTGACGCATGCAACGACACTCTAGGTGGAGTTTTAAGTCAGGAAGGACATGTAATTCTATATGACTCTAGGAAGCTTATGATTCATGAGAAAAACTATGCAACATATGACTTAGAGTTGGCTACAGTTATACATGCCTTGAAGATGTCGCACCATCACTTATCGGAAAAAAATTTATATTAATGACAGATAATAAAGGATTAAAATATTTGTTGGATCAACCTAACTTAAACACAAGGAAAGCTAGGTGGCTAGCTTTCCTTAGCGAGTATGATTTTGAAATCCAACATATTAAGGGAAAAGAAAATAAGGTTGCTGATGCTCTAAGAAGAAATGAAAAAATAAATTTTGTAGCAGCAATGAGCACTTATAAAATAGATTTAGAAGAACAGCTAGAAGAATAAGTGAGATTGGATGAAAATTATCAGAAATTACAAGCAAAAGTAACAAAAAATTTAACTGAAAGTTTAATTACAGGGTATAGTCTCCACGAAAAAGGATTATTACTATATAAAGTCAAATTGTATATACCTAATTTACCTAAGATTAAGTTACAGATTTTAAATGAAATTCATAAGACTCCTTACTCAGGACATCCTGGTTATCAGAGGACTATAGCCATGTTATGGAAGGATTATTTTTGGCCAAACATGAAAAATGAACTGACAAAATACATTGCCAAGTGTTTTGAATGTCAACAAGTTAAAACTGAACACCAATGTCCAGCCAGATTACTACAACCATTCCCTATCCCTAGTTGGAAGTGGGAAATAATCAGTCTTGATTTTATTACAGGTCTACTTAGAAATCAAAATATGAATGACTCAAGAGTGGTCTTCATTGATAAATTTAGTAAATATTCTCATTTTTTTCCTATAAAAACCACTTACAAGGATGCTAATATTGTTGATATATTCATGAAATAAATATTTCGTTTACATGGGATACCGAAAGTTATAATTTCAGACAAAGACCCTAAGGTTACAGGTAATTTCTGGATGTCTTTTTTTTAAAATCCTGAATACTACTTTAAATTTCAGTACCTCTTTTCATCCCTAGGCGGATGGACAGACTAAAAGTTATTAAACAGTCAGATTTTAATCTTATTCAAAATATAAACAACATCTAAAACCTAACTTCATTTGTCAAAACCATTATTGTATTCATACAAGTTATGTCCTAATGGCCTTTTTACAACAAAAATCACTCCTTAAAATCCTGTTTCAAAAATAACATTCTATGTATATCAAGTTACCGCTAAGGAGGCCACATAAGTATCTTCTTAAGTCATGGCCATGATGTCCCTAAAGTATTTCATCACACTACGGCCGCTAGGGCTTATGAATTTTCTTAACAAAATATTACAGTCTCAGCCACATGGCTTTTCTAAACAAACAACACATTTGATAACCAAAAATTGAAGTCGCATTCCGGAGAGACAAAATCAACTAAACACCATACACTCATTGCAAAAGAAACATCAGGTAAGACCGAGGCTTACCAGAGTGGTTTCGAAGTGTGGAGACCATGCAAGGAGTTTCTCGGTGTTTTCCAACACACAACAACCAAACCGGAATCCTGCACAAAATTAAATCATTTTGGCATCAAAACTTTTCCTTAAATATAATAACGAAGACATTAAAATTTTAAACAGCGCAAGAAGTGTTTAAAACTGAAATAAATTTATACTTGGATAAGTTTTCTTTGTCCTTGCCTTGTAGAAGATCGTATAACCAAAACCGTAGCCACAAGCTGTATAAATTCGAGCTAAAACGAAGGAAGATACTATCAAAAGGCATGTACGAGATGGTTCAAGTTAAAAATAAAACCAAGGCTATGCCACGATGACCCAGAGTTCAAGCTCATGTAGTAATAGCGGCAGAGTTTGTCACCCACAGAGTCATATTAATGGTAAAAAATACGTCACACTTAGGGGAAGGAAATGGCCACATGAATCTCATACGCAGAAGAAAAACAAAATGGAAAAGGAGACCTGTACAGAGTCAAAGGAGTGACAATAAGGCCATGCGGCCATGAACCTGCAGCTCTTACTCTCCACTGCCACAGATAGAACAATAGGTAAAAATGCCACTTTTTAGGGTTTAGGATAGTTTTATAATGAACCTCCAAAGTCAACAAAACCTAACCAACAAGCATCGACCACATGGATTTTAATACATTTTGGAATGGTAGATTGAAATCTAGAGTTTGAAGAGAGTCTTGGTGCATCCTGTCAATAAACATCATTACATTAAATTTGGTTATAACCCTTTCAAAAAAAGATTAATATCTTATATTATAATATGCATGATAAAGGATTGGTAATCTTGTCTAAACTAGGGTTTGTTTTTATATTTTATAAACCATGTGAATAGGGAAAAAACTTATGCAAGGAATTCCTTAACCTTGTTAGCATAATAAAAATCACCCTATATGGAATATATCATTTGTAAGAAGACCTTGTAAGAAACCTATGACAATATTTTGGTTAAAACATTTATGTGTATAAGCTTGCAATAGTAGAAAGATTCATGGCTTAAATTCTTAATTCAAGCAATCTAACCTAGCTTTGATATAGGGTAATAATAATAATTTCTACATCATGTCTCCTTGAGAGATGAAGTCATGTGAAGGATAGGTGGAATAGATTTTATAGGAAATAATCTTTCATTCCTTACAAAAAATAGTAGCACTAATATTTATCAATATAATGTTCATAATATTATATTTCTACTTGATGAATACCTAAGCAGTTAGAAGTCTGTTTCTGCATGAAATCTATAGTTTTATGTCAAACATTATATGACTATACCTATATTTAGTTCTTCCTAGTTTACATAGCATTTGAATGTTGTTGAGACATTCATCTATGAATTGCCATGGTATCAAGTAATAAAGGACATGCTAAACAAATTACCATTCACTAGAATTACATACACAACCTCAACTGATAATAAATAGATAAAAGTTAGATGAACAAGTTATAGATGAAGTGAAATGGAAGAACAACTGCATTATGTTCAACTTTCCAAATATTTATGTTTACCAAAAAATTAATTAAAAACATAAATATATAGATCAACGATACCTCATTTATTTTGATCAAAGCTGTAAAATAAACAAATTTACTAGCATCATATTTTATGCTAGTTGAGATAATAATCTCGATCCGAAAACTGGATTACAAAAACATCTTCCCTGTGAAAAAGGAATCACTTCACTGCATTAGCTTAAAAGCTAAGTAAGCCTCAGACTCAACTGAATCTCCTTAGTATTTTTTTACGAATAGTAAAACAAAACTTTAGCACTTGGTGTTTAAACATATGTTTCAATTCATGTTGTTTCAAATCATAACCTGCTAAATCAAATCCTTAACAATGATTTACAAAAGCAAATATTTAAGTATGTAGATCTAGAAAATTAACAAAAGAATCAGTTCTAGTTAAGCCTGATTATGTTAACTGTTAACAGTTAAATGTTCCTCAGTAGCGACGATTGAAAACATTAAATGCCATAGGAAAAAATTTAAATTTTTATGAATTTTGGGAGTATTACAATTGCCCAATGGTCCCCTCCATGATCTTCCCACTAGAATTTATAAAAATAAACTTGTTCTATTCAGAAATATTACCTTCTAACTTGTCTTTGATTGAATATATTGCGTATGAAAACTCTATAAATAGTGAGACATCCCTCTCTGAATTAGCCACCAATTAGTTTACTTCATGCATGTTGAGTTACAAGTGGTTTCCATTTTGATACATTGAGTTTCTCTCATCTTTATCATGATAATGGGGCTTGTGGTTGTTGTTGATATGTATATATTCAATTAGAATTACTCATTGTATATCACATGGATGTAAGGATGAAAAATAGAACTTGGGGATGCATAGCAACAAACCTCATTTTCATAGATAAATTCATAAAATCCAAAATCCAAAGAAAATATATCAAGGTTACACATTACAATTTACAATTGTCATAAGGAAAAGAAAATCAATTACTTGAGCCAATGGTAGTTGTGGAAGAAAGATAGCGTAGACACCACCCTATGAACAAGAATGAACCATCACTTCAGTAGCAACTATACCTACAAGTTCCCAAGTTAGACCAAACCCTAAAATATCCAAGGTAAAAAACTCTTGAAGAAAAACTACAACAATAGAGTTTACCTCAAGTTGCCATGCCAAAATTACCAAGGTTTCCATGGAAAAAACAATGAGACCACCCAACTATACAAAATCCACCCTTCCATGAGGAAATTTTTTAGAAAAGTTGTCAAAATTGGTCCCAGCAGCCTTAAGAGAATTGGTCCCAGTAGCCTTAGTAAAAGATGGTACCTACAACCTTAAGAGAATGCGTGCCACAATTCATGGTTTGAGAAGAATGCCCACACCATCATACTCTCCTATAGGTAGTTGGTTTAGCTGCCTATTCATGATTTGAGTTTTCTTTAATCTTTCTTGAGGAGAAAGATAGAGGTCTGCCAAAATGAGGTTTTTCACCAACGGATGGAAACATGGCTAAGTATCCTCAGAAAGATGCCCGCCCTAAATTATGGGTTAGAGTAAATTCCTGTAGCACATGGGGTTCTTGTAGATTGGTATTGAACCTACCTGATCATGTCTTCATATTGTCTTGTAAGTGTATGAAGAAATAGTTATGGACCTTCCAAAAGGGTGTTTTAGGTAGATTAGACCAAACTAAGAAATTTGTCTGTGGAATTGGTGTTAAATCTGTCCAAGTGGAATTAAGGAAATGCCCGCCATGCCTCATATGATGATGTGAAAAATATATTGAGAATGTGAGTCTCTATATTGTTGTATGGAGCATACAACCATGTCACTTGCCTCACCAAACTACAACATATATTGAAGGAAGAATTGGTCCCAACAGCCTTAAGAGAATGCCTGCCACAATTCATGGTTTGAGAAGAATGCCCGCACCATGGTACCATCCTATGGTTAGTTGGTTTGGATACCTATTCATGATTTGATTTTTCTTTAATATTTCTTTAGGTGAAAGATACAGGCCTGCCAAAATAGGGTGTCTCACTAGTGGATTCAAAAATGGCGAACTAACCTCAAAAAGATGCCCGCCCTAAATTATGGGTTAGAGTAAATGCCCGGAAAACATGGGGGTCTTGTAGTTGGTCTTCGGCCTACCTAACCATGTATTCATATTTTCTTGGAAGTGGATGAAGAAATATTTATGGACCTACCAAAAGGGTGTTTTAGGTAGATTAGACGAAATTGAGAAATTTGTCTAACTATGGAATTGGAGTTAAAACTTCCCAAGTGGCCTTAAGGAAATTCCGACCATGCCTCATAGGATGATGTGAAAAATGTATTGAGAATGTGAGTATCTAGAGTGTTGTATGTAGAATAAAACCATGTCACTTATGTCACCAAACTACAACATATATTTAAAGAAGAATTTGTCCCAGTATCCTTAGTAAAAATCGGTCCCAACATACTTAAGAGAATGCCCGCACGATGGTACCATCCTATGGCTAGTTGGTTTGGATACCTATTCATGATTTGAGTTTTCTTTAATATTTCTTGAGAAGAAAGATACAAGTCTGCCAAAACAGGGTGTTTCACTGGTGGATGCAAAAATGGCTAAGTAGCCTCAGAAAGATGCCCGGCCTAAATTATGGGTTAGAGTAAATGCCCACACCACATGAGGGTATTGTAGATTGGTCTTCAGCCTACCTGACCATGTCTTCATATTTTATTGGAAGTGGATGAATAAAAATTTATGGACCTACCAAAAGGGTGCTTTAGGAATATTAGTCCAAATTGAGAAATTTGTCCAAGTCTGGAATTGGTGTTAAATCTTCCCAAGTGGCCTTAAGGAAATTCCTGCCATGCCTCATAGGATGATGTGAAAAATGTATTGAGAATGTGAGTCTCTAGAGTGTTGTATGGAGCATACAACCATGTCACTTGGCTCACCAAAGAGTCTCTAAGGAGGAAGATGTCATCCTGCCAAAAGTGCCTCCCATCCATATTTGCACTATTCTAGTATTGGCAAAACTGCCTAAGCGGCTTCATGGAAATACTCGCCAGAGATTGTCCTGATGATGATAAATTTATTTGAGGGTATGGGGTTGTTCTTTGATGAAGTGGATATCTTTCCATGTTCTTATTTTTTCTTATGGTGACCACATGAGGAAAATAGCAATATGCCAAAATAGAAGAACAACCTTTTTGCATATGCAAAAGTATGAAAAATTGACTAAGTGTTAAGAACGAGAGTTTGAGAGGTCAGTTGGAAATGACCGCCAAGGGCTGTCTTTGTTCAAGTAAATCCATCGAATGTAATGGATCCATTCTTTGGTAAGTTTTCCATTTTCTCATGACTTGAGGTCTCCATAGGGTGTTCACACATGTGAAATAGGAGTCTTCCAAAATAGGAAGAAATGTGTTTTGATGCTCAAAAGAAGTTAAGAAGCTATTTTAATATGCCCTCTAGAGGCTCAGGTTGTCTCAGTAAATTCTAAGGGTTACATGGTCTTGTTTCCTAGTGGACTAGATATCCATCCATACCTTCAATTTGCTTAGTGATGGACATCTCAAATTGGATGAAAATAAAAATCTCATCACGTTGACCTGGGTTTGATAATAATTCTGGTAAAAATACGTAAGTGACCTCAGTAAAATGTCTGCCATTTCCAGTAGTTGATGGATTAAATTGTTCTAAGGGTATGGGTCTCTAGAGTGTTGATTGGTGCAACTAACCACATCATTATTTTGTCCAAAAACTCTTTGAAGATGAAGTTACCAGTATGCCAAAAGTTCCCTCTCACTTGCTTTGCTCCAGTCCAGTAAAATGCCCACCCGACTCAGAAGAAGATGAGTCTGAAGGGGAAATCAGTTTGGATGTGTTGAATGGGATGTAATACATCATCTGGTATCATTGGTTCAGGAGTTGGTGAAAACAAAAATCCCTTATGTTGACTTAGGGTTTTATAATTTTGTCCAAGTGGTAAATCTGTAGTTTAAAATGCTATTTTCAAATGCCCACCAGATGATGTCTGTGTTTCAATTAATTCATAAAATGACATGTATTTGTTCCTTGTTGAAGTGTTTATCTAGTCATGGTTTCAGTTTTCCCTATGGAGGTCACATCATTGAAAAATTAACCTTCCATGTTGAAAAAAAATCATGTTCACACACCGTATGAGTTTTCTCGCACATAGCTTGAAAATATATAATAATAAAAAAATCCAAATGCTTGCACAAGTGAGAGATTTAAATAGATATTGCTCATCCAGTTAATCAAAAAAAGATGAAATAAGAGACATAAACAAAATAGATTTTATTATTTAATTAAGATACATAAATTTAATTTATTTCAAAGAGATTGATGCTTTATTTCACAACCTACAATCAGTCTCGTATTGATCACTGAAAACGTTGGATTCAGAGATGAATTATCTATAATTTTATCTTATATGCTGATAAATGCAAAACTCCATCATACAAGAAAAAATCATTAACTTTTGATAAATGCATATATACATTGATATGCCAACTAAAAATATTTTTTCATTCTATGCCGATAAATACAAAACTCCATCATACAAATATTTTGTTTCATTAACTGTCGATAAATACATATATACATTGATTTATACATGTCTAGCATATTTCAGATATGGCTGCAATCCATCCTCTTGAGCAAAAGAAAAATCTGAATTGTGTTGGGAAATAGGGAAGACCCGGGTTTAATCCTTTTATGTCGCACCAAAAAAAGACCCACAGTGTTGGCCCTTTCGGCAACAACCCGCGTACAGGTTGCAGTCTCACCCGAAACAACTATGGGGTACCGCAGAATCAGGTTTCTGCAAGCAGAGAGGGATATTACTGTACCTTAGCCTTTAATAACCTTATTAATCAATAATTACACAGCTTTATCATTCACTCATATACAACTTCACAGATAGATAAACAACCATGACTTCCTTAACCCACTACAGGGAATTCACCGTGAAGCTTGTTATTAGCAGTGATCTAATTTATCAGATGTATACAGTTATTAATGCATAAAAGACAACAGAAAGAGAAACAACACAAGAAACCACAACGCCAGATATAACGTGGTTCACTCCCAGTGTAGGGGCTATGTCCACAAAACTGTGTTTTATTCAACTTGCTACAAAACCATATTTTGATCTACGCACACAGCTGAGATCCCTTCATTCCTTTCAAGCCGCACACACAGCAACAGGCCTCTGCACACACAGCTGCAGATTTTTCCTTAATATTCTTACAAAAACCCTCTGCGCACACCGCTGCAGAGGTTGTCCACGTACACAGCTGGGACTTAACCTTTCCTTACACAATCAGCCTTAGCTTCTCCTTTCTTTCTTTACATCAAAAATCCTAACCTTTCTTATTTACCCAAGTGCCTATTTATATCGCACTATTTACAAAAACATGGATTCAAACCATGGGCACCCAAAACCCTAAACCCTGGTCTTAAGCCGTGGGTTTATTACAATAGAGGATTTTGACTCAACCCCCGACACCCCTAAGACTATTTTGAGTAAAAACCCATGAATTTACCCATCTTAAGGACCATTGAGGTGCGCACCCCAACAGGCCGCTAAGAATCACCAGTGTCCCATCCTGGGGTACTTATCTGCTCGGCTGGTGGTAAAATTTGCTTGGCGAAGACACTGTGCGCTGGTTCCTGGATTCCTTCCTGTTGGTTGTCGGCTGCCTTCTTATTTCTTTTTTGATATTGATGTTGAGCAAGGCCTTGTGGATCCATCTACACCCCCATCCTTTGCTCGGGTTGGAGACACTTAACCATCCACAGCTTGGGGTCCCCTGGAATTGTGTGTCATGCTGCATAAGACACACAGCTGCCACGGTTCTGCTATGCCAGAAGAGTTCAAGGTGGGGCTCCCCAGAGTCGTTTGGCGAGGTCTTATGGCCTTCGTTGCTCCACGTTAGAGTGAATTTGTGCCTTCCTTCACCTAATTTAGAGCGAACTTCTGCCTGCCTGTGTACCTAAGTCGAATACGACTGTACTGGCGGATTACTCAAAAGGTTCTACAGACCTCTCTCTCTGAACTCTCGTACTAGTTCCTGGACTTCATAATTGTTTGACATGGCTCCAGTCGAGCAAACTCCAAGAAGTGCTTTGAGGAAAATTTCACAAGCCAATGTAGCTTACTTATAGAATTCCGTTACCAAATCTGTCAGCATAGTGTATTAATGACACCAAATCTGCTTGAATGCCAAGAATATCGTCACACCCGACCTCAGATTTTCCCAAAATATCATAATTACAGGTATTGAGAGTAGCTCATGTGCCGCTGCCGCCAATTTCATTTTGTCCCATCCATCACATTCTACGCTGCGACATAGTTGGAACCTATGACACAACCACCACCTTCCACTTCGACACAGTATGACCCTGCGACCCCTGACCAACCTTTGACTTTCCATACTTCATCCTTTAGACTGCGACATTCCCTAGTGTTATGAGCATCTTCTCGTATGGTCCAATACCCGATTTCAGCTGTTTTGGTTATGTAGAATTTTCTTTGTTGGTGCTACCTCCGATGCTGAGTACCTGGCCTGTCCCTGTACTTTTTTAGATGACTCCCATTTATCATAGAAGGGAAAAGTTCTCCATTTAACTTAGCTAGCTGGACTGCGCCCCCATCAGTAACTTTCTGTACTATATATGGTCCCTTCCAATGTGTCTTGAACTTTCCTGGGAACTTCATGAATTTGCTGTCATAGAGGAGCATAAGATCACCTTGCTAGAATTGTTTCTTCTTGATGTGTCTGTCATGGCACACTTTTTCTCGAGCTTTCTGCACCTGTTGCTGAAAACCTGCAATAAATCTATCTTCTTCGAGTTCTAATATCTGTTTCATTCTCTCTGTCATTATGGTTGGGTCAGCCATCTCGGTGAAAGCATATATTCTGAGGCTGGGAACAATGTATTCCATGGGCATGACGGCTTCTTGCCCATAAACCATTCGAAAAGGTGTATGGCCTGTCAACTTTTTGCAAGTAGTTCTGTAAGCCCATAGTACTGCTGGAATTCGAAGGTCCCAATCATTTCTATTCGCATTACAAATATTTGTCAAAGCATGCTCAAGGATCTTCTTAAAAGCTTCGACAGTCCCATTTGCTTGTGGATGATAGGCTGTACTTTTCTGATGGTATACTTGAAATTCTTCAGTCAGCACTGCAATAGTTTTATTTAAGAAATGTGATACTTCATCACTCATAAGGACACGAGGACACCCAAACCTGGATAATATGTGATCGAAGATGAATTGCGCAGCTGTAGCAGTGCTACAGTTCTTGACTGGTTGGGATTCATCCCAACGGGTAAGGTAGTCAGTAGCTGTAATAATATATCACACTCCGGACTTCTTCGCCAGGGGGTTGATAGGGCCGACAAAGTCAATAGCCCATTTGTCAAAAGCTTGTAAGGTTACATACAGAACTAGGGGCATTTCATCCCTCCTGGATGGTTTGCCTGTCCTCTGATAGATGTCGCAGCTGTGGCAATATTCTCTTGCATCCTTATGAACTGTGGGCCACCATAGGCCGGTTGTCAAAATATTATGTGCGGCGGCTTTCCCTGCATAATGACCTCCTATTGCACCAGAGTGTGCTTCAGCAAAAATTAGTGTCCGTTCATGCTCCAAGACGCATCTGCGCAGTATTTCATCTGGTCCCATTTTATACAGCTGTCCCGCTATTAAGGTGAATTCCGCTGCTCGAACCACCAACTGCTTCTTCTGCTGTGTGGTCATCTCGGGGGGTGGAAAACCTGTAGACAAGTATTGAACAATATCCTGAAAATATTCATCAATCATCTGGATAGCAAATAGCTGGGCATCAGGAAGACCTTCATCCAAGTTGGTGGGTTCTTCGCCTGAGTCGAGCCTTGACAAGTGGTCAGGTCCTAGGTTAAGTCTTCCAGGCTTAACGATGATCTCAAAATCATATTCTTGGAATAGGATCAACCACCGACATATTCTTCCACCTAGCATAGGCTTGTTAACCAGATACTTCAAAGCAGGATGGCTAGTAAACATCTTAAAATGAGATCCTAGCAGATAATTTCGAAACTTCTATAGTGCATATACCATAGCCAGACCTTCACGTTCTGTCGTAGTATAATTTTTCTCTGCTGTGGACAATTTTTTGCTTGCAAAAGAGATAGGGTGATCGATATTACCTATTCCTGACTTAGCTATCACAGTACCCAGAGCAATGGAGGATGCGTCGACATGCACATGGAACTCTTTGTTCTAGTCAGGAAATACTAGAATAGGGGCAGTGACCATTTTTTCCTTTAAAATATCTAAGCTTGCTTGACACTCCGGTGTCCACTCGAACTTGATATCTTTCTTCAGCTGCCTCTCCAACGGAGCGGTAATCTAAGCATATCCTTGGATGAATTTCCTGTAGTATTCGGTGTGACCCAACGTCGTGCAAAGTTGTTTGATGGACTTTGGGGGTGGCAGGTTCACAATGATAGCGATCTTCACAGGATCCATCATCAGTCCCTGCTTACATACAACATGACCAAGCAGAATTCCAAAAGGTGCACAAAAGATACACTTTTTTAGATTCAGTGAAATCTGGTGTTGTCTACACTTGTTCAACATAAGTCTCAAACTGGTTATATGGTCTTTTACTAGCCGAAAGATGGTCCAATCATCAAAGTAAACTTCTAGGAATTTATGTATGTATTCCTTAAATGCAGAGATGACTACTCTAGAAAATATAGTAGGTGCATTCTTTAACACAAAGGGCATGAAAGTATACTGGAAGGATCCCATTTCGATAGAAAATGTTGTCTTATGTCGGTCCTTTGGAGCAATTCGGATCTGATGGTAGCCAGAAAAACCATCGATAAAACAATATACTTCTTGACCCCCGACATTGTTGAGCACTTCGTTTGTAAAGGGGGTGGGAAAAGGATCATGCAGGCAGGCATCATTGAGTTTTTGTAGGTCTACACAGATTCGTATTTCACCCTTAGTCTTCTTCTCCTGGACCACCATAGGACTGACCCACTCAGATTCCTCAACAGGCTCAATTATTTCTGCGGTGAGCATCTTATCCAGCTCCACCCTAACCTTGTCTTTATACTTCGGATTCAATCTATAAGGACGTTGTTTCACAGGTTTGGCATCGGGTTTCAAAGGAATCTTCATTATGCCAATATCACCCAGGATACCCTTCATTTCGGAAAACTTTGTTGGAAAGAGATCTTGGTACTCATGGAGAAGTTGGGTTACCTTGCTGACCATTTCCTCATCCCAATAGTCACCGATTGTAGCAAGCTTAGGCTGTGTTTCGGATCCAATGTTAACTATGCGCGTCTTCAGGGGCTGAGTTACTTCTAGGGCTTTGACTGCTGGGCCATGTACGTCGCAGCATCCTTCTGACTCAGGGATAGCGATGTTGCGCGGGTCGTCATCTTCATCAAGTGCGAAGTTATAACATTCGACTGCGTGGGCTTCTTGTGTGGGCCAATCAGGTCGATGTTCTAGTACTTCTTGGTCATCAAATACCTTAGTATGGATTATCCTGATAGCTGCGTCTAGTGCTAGATAGATATCATTAGTAGAGAAAGTATGCAGAAAAATATGAACAAGACAGTCCCAACTTACAGTATCTTGGCGAAGGTCAGCCTCCACGTACCAATTTTTTTCTATTGGTTCCAGCGTGTGCACAAATCTATGTACCCATTCATTTTGAGGGACATACTTCCATGCCTCGTAGCACTTTTCCAAATGTTCCTAAGGATTAGAATTTTCGTCAAACTTGCTTCGCAGCTCCTCTATCGGGCCCTTAAATCGCAAGTATAGGAGCTTCTAACAAGCTTCCCAGCTAAGGATTTGTTCCTTATGGGCCTTCCACCATCTGGCTGCTATGTCTCGAAATGCAGAGTCCAGAGCTTCCAACTTCTGTGACTCAGGTATCAAGCCTGAGACCTGTGCAATGAACGGTTCAGGATCGGTCAAGCCATCAAAAATAGGTAAAGTGTTTGGTTGTGAATTGAGCCATCTGAGGGACTTGGTAGTCCGGGCACGGCTGCACCCATGGGGCTCATGTAAGCGGTTTTGCCAGCTTTCTAAGTCATCTTTAGAGTCTGTCTTACAGGAGCTACCAGACTCCCAACCTGCAGCAAGAGGATCCTCATAACCTTCTTCCTGCACGGTGATAGTGTAGATGGGCTCCACATCATCCTGATCCTATTGTCGGAGTGGTTCTATGTACCGTTCCCCTTGTGAGGGATCCAAGGGTAGGATGACTCTCAAGTCTCTCCCTTCGAAGATCATCTGTCTCTTCTTTAGGTTAATAACTGCAGCATTTTCCATTGCCCATTCAATTCCTAACAAGGCTGGGTAGGGATTGTTGTCATCAATGCTCTCAATCACTTCGAAGTCCACGACAGTATTGACCCCGACAATATCTATTTGGACACTCAGGAATCTTCCTAGAGGCACGATCCTTTGTTGGTTGGCTAGTCTCAGCTGGATAGGGGACCAGGCGAGGGTGGGTTTTCCCATTTGTTCCCGGGTTTGTTTAGTTAACACATTTACGTCGGACCCTAAGTCCAAGATAACATTAGTCATATCATATGCTCCTATCTGAGCATGCAATCTCATTTCCCTGCCAGTTCTGTTGACTCTATGAACAATTTTGTCCTGACCAGAACTTTGTTGAGGTCCGTAGGAAGCAATGACTTTCTGTAACTCAGTAAAAGCATCCTGATCTCTTAAAAGTTTGAGGCAACTCTATAAAAAGGAGGAGAGGGTACTTACGTTATCCAGCAGGGCTTCCTGGGACCGCGAAGATAGTTGCTGTGGTTGCGCAGGTGCAACGGATGTGCTAGGGCCAGCAAAATCTTTCTTGACTTCCATAAATGTCTCTCTTTCTCTTGTGATATCAAATGCTAGGATTTTCGCAGGAGCCTTATGAACCCAAGCGTCGACAGGCTATTTTTCTATATTATGTGGGTGTGTCGTAGCTCCACTCCGTGTGACAACATTGATGGTTGCGGCAGGTCTGGGCTCAACTGAAATCATCTGGATGTTCTGCGTAGGGGTACTCTATCGTGCCTAAATCTTAGCTATGAGCTGCGGGCACTGCTCAATCACATGATCTACCGCGCGGCAGTACTGACATGTCGTAGTGGGGTTTCGACAGTCGCGAGCCAAATGGCTAGCTTGGTTACAATTGTAACACACCAACTGGCCTTCGCCTCTTCCGGCCATACCACCACGGCCTCCAGAAGAACCTCTACCGGAGGCACCCCCCTGGTAACCATAGCTATCATTACTTGGGCCGTCATTGTGCACCCGGTAGGTGTCATAGGTGCGGCACTCATCCTCATTATGACCTACAGACTTGCAAAAATTATAGTAGGGGTTCTTAGGTCCTTTTCCATACCTTTGCAGTAGGTAACAGTTCTCGGGCCGGTGCTGACCTGTCGTTCGGCAGAGCTCACAATATAGGACCTATGGTGGAAATGGGTTCGGTGCACCTGTATGCAGGTACTTGCTTACCAGAGGGAACCGTTCCTTGTCATGACCTTCGGTCTAACATTGCATACACCAAACCTCTTCGCGATCGGGTTTCCCCTTCTTCATCTCGCGAAGTTCCAGGGCCATCGCTGTTAGCTGCGCTTGGATTTGAGCAATACCAGAATCATCGCCGACGAGGGCAGTCTCTAGCTTCATTGCGATTTCCAGAGCCTCTTGCTGGTCGACAACCTTCTGTTGCATGAGGGGAGTTTGGATATGTGGTAATAATGCTGTAAGAAACCATTCCTTGTGCTGCGTAGGACTAATGGTAAAGCTAACTTGGTCCAGTATAACTTTGAATCTCTGGTCAAAGTCCCACACTGATTCGCCGCGCCGCTATTGAACCTCTTTGAGTTCAGTGATGCTCTGCGAATCCGATTTAGGCTTCTTAAATTCTTTGGTTATGGCTGCCTTAATCTCATCCAACGTAGGGCTCTGAGTACTGGAGAATTTCATGAACTAGGTCAAAGCCCAGTCTCGGAAAGAAGTAATGAGCTGCGCGGCTCTCACATCCGGGTCAGTAATTTTCTTCGCATTCCATACTGCTTCACATAAAAACCAAAACTATTCTGGGTCCTCTGATCTCGTGCCTTTGAAGATGGGGAGCTTAATGTCATCAACTAGGTGGGCCATGGGGGTTCTAGGAGGGGTGGGAGGGGAACCGGATGTCAATGTGGGGGGGTTACGGGGGCATATTGACCTGTGGTCAGAATACTCGGACTTGGTTGACTGTCAGACTGCGATGGAATTTTAGGGGTAACAGGGCTTCGCTGCGGGGTGACCGGAGGGTCTCCAACCGAAGGGTTTTCTTCAGAGTCTGACTCTTCAGTATTTACAGGGGAAGACGCGGTAGCCTGACCTAAGGAATAGGATTCAAAATCTCTTTTGTACCTTTTTCCACTTCGCAGCAAACCACTTTGCTCGTCGAAGGTATTATCACTTGCAAACATATGTTATTACTACTAAGCTAGCAGTCTGATTCAAACAACAATATACCCTTTTTAGCCAATAGCATTTTAATCCTCAATCTTAATGAATTGAAAAACTTACCACGGGGGCCTTTGAAGAACTGCCGTTCAGCTTCACTGAAGGAGGTACTTGTGTCAATGGAAAACTCTGTCACGAAGGCTTCCAATGTTCGCGTCGTCCAGAAATCAACAGCGCGGGATACCTCGTTGTTCACGTGTTGCACAAGATTGACCCTTGCGGGGGTCCACGCGGGAACCCGTCGAGCTTGGAATTTTATCCTTCTCTCTGTTAACCTAGACAACCACTAGTGCAACTCTATGTGGATACTACCAAAGAAAATTTCATAAGCATCACAAAACACATACGTTTGTAAAAAGTCACGTGTGCTACAACGTGGATTTGTGTTCTCTTGTTGCACGAATTTCAGATAAGTCTCAGCAAACCAATCACCGATTTCCGTCACAGAGGGCCTCCAGAACATAGCCCTCGAGGTACGAAGTAAACCCCTCTTGAGCAGATACTGAGTTCAACTGGCAACGAAACCAATTTTTTGGGCAATAGGGCAGACCTGGGTTTAATCCTTTTATGTCGCACCAACAAAAGACCCACCGTGTTGGCCCTTTCGGCAACAACCCATGTGCAGGTTGCAGTCTCACCCGAAACAGCTATGGGGTGCCGCAGAATTAGGTTTCTGCAAGCACAGAGGGATATTACTGTACCTTATCCTTTAATAACCTTATTAATCAATAATTACACAACTTTATCATTCACTCATATACAAC
Source organism: Pseudotsuga menziesii (assembly GCA_001517045.1). Taxonomy (NCBI): domain Eukaryota; kingdom Viridiplantae; phylum Streptophyta; class Pinopsida; order Pinales; family Pinaceae; genus Pseudotsuga; species Pseudotsuga menziesii. The sequence goes on from LPNX010451042.1 coordinate 502,192, forward strand.
TTCACAGATAGATAAACAACTGTGACTTGCTTAACCCACTACAGGGAATTCACAGCGAAGCTTGTTATTAGCAGTGATCTAATTTATCAGATGTATATAGTTATTAATGCATAAAAGACAACAGAAAGAGAAACAACACAAGAAACCACAACACTAGATATAACGTGGTTCACCCCCAGTGTAGGGGCTACGTTCACAAAACTGTGTTTTATTCAACTTGCTACAAAACCACAGTTTTATCTGCGCACATAGCTGCAGATCCCTTCAGTCCTTTCAAGCTGCGCAAACAGCAGCAGGCCTCTGTGCACACAGCTGCAAATATTTCTTTAATCTTCTTACAAAAACCCTCTGCGCACACAGCTGCAGAGGTCGTCCACGCACACAGCTGGGACTTAACCTTTCCTTACACAATCAGCCTTAGCTTTGCCTTTCTTTCTTTACATCAAAAATCCTAACCTTTCTTATTTACCCAAGTGCCTATTTATATCGCACTATTTACAAAAGCATGGATTCAAACCATGGGCACCCAAAACCCTAAACCCTGGTCTTAAGCCGCGGGTTTATTACAATAGAGTATTTTGACTCAACCCCCGACACCCCTCAGACTATTTTGAGTAAAAACCCACAGAGTTACCCATCTTAAGGACCATTGAGGTGCGCGCCCCAACAAATTGTCTCTCTTGCCTTTCGTAGAAGACTGTAATTGTAGTGGAGTTGGACAAGGCACTTATTGCGATTTCTTTTCAAGCTCTTTAACTCTCTGAGAATCTTTTTTTTTAATTTTCAAGCAAAACATTTTTTCCACCATCAGTTTGTTCAACATTTCCACATTTTTCTTATACTTCCTTGATTCATGTTCTTCCTTGACCTCCAATTTGTTTCTAGTATGTTTCAACTGATTTTTAACTTCAGTCAATTCATGTTTCATATTATGTATTTCTTTCTCCTGCTCTTTTTCCCTCAACTTTGTCTTGTTGGGAAGGACAGGAATCGCACTCATCGCAGCAGTTGGCCCTTTTAATTCCTTCTCCAAATCAAAACTTGTGGATTTAAGTGTTTGAATTTCCATATCACATCCCAAATGTTGAACTTTTCTACCTTCTAAGAGTTTTGATTCCATCTCCCTTATTTTTGCATCTTTTCTGGACATCTTCTCTTTCATTTCTTTATGTAACAGTGATGAGCCATACAAATCACCTAGTGTAAGGCTCACTGAGAAGATTTCTTGTATCATCTTCTCTCATATTTCTAATGACTTCTCTCTCTCTTCTAAGGACATTGTACCTCTAGGTATATTTTTCCTTCTACCCTTACCCTTACCCTTACCAGCATCTCCTTTGGTACCCTTACCTTCACTCTCACCACCTTCTTCACTGGAAATTTTTTTTCCTCTACTTTTTTTTTTAAATTTTAAAGTTTCAGAGATCCTTTCTAACCTTGTTCCTTTTGGCTTATCAGCTTTCCTACAAATGGTTTTTAATCAAATCACTTTCATTTTGTTTTGTTTCCTATGTGCCCGGGGGCAATTCCCATCTCCGTCCACTCGACCTGCAATTCTCATTGTTTTTGTGTTGTTCAACATGAAATTCAGTTGCTGCTGGAGTCACCAGTACCTAACATTGGACTATCTAGGCGGTCCATCATTGAATCATATGAAGTGAAGAAGAAGCTGCAACAGTTGTTGGACTAAGGAGTGATCAGACCTATGATATGTAGCTCCTCGAGATTGGATACCGTTCAGTTTTAAAGAAATGATCCTACATGAGATTCCACTAATATGGAAAGATGTGATAATTCTGCTCAAAATACTGCTTATAAATTGATAGTAAAAATATCCCTATTAGTTTTCCTTATTATTGATTCTAATTCTCCAACTTTTTTCCATGGATCCCCTCCCACTATTTCAACTTCAACTGATATTCTTGTACTACCTGTTCATATTCTTTAATTTTCTTCTCCGTTACTTGTAAAGGACCCATTTCTATCCTCGCTGGTGGTACATTGAGAAAAAATGGTCTTTTTTTAACCCTTCTTTGAGTTCGCTCTCTTCAGCATTAGCTTTTTCCAAAGCCTCTTCATACGCAACCGTCATGGACTAAATTTCTGTTTGAGAAACATCAGTGTGTTTATATACTTCTTCGGATAATAATTTAGCAATTTGTTCTTTCCCTTTTATAATTATTTCTACTTTGAAATGAATATCCACAACTGTCTTTTGCAACATTGCTATCTAATTTAGGCATTATAAAATATTATCATATTTTCTCAAGCACTCTTCCGCCGAATTGCATATATAGGAAGCTTGTTCCTTGAAATGCTCCATTTTATGATATAGGATGAACACATACCTACTATAAAACATATATGATGCAATGTCTAAATGCATAGCGAAATCCACTGATTCTGATTTAGAAGAACAATCATACTCGATTTCCAATTGTTTAGGAGGAATTTTATCAAGAATGTCTTGAGGAATGGAAAAGTGAGTAGTAGTTTGTTCCATTTCATTTCCTATCACCTCCTGCCAATGACCTCTATCTACATGCCCCTTAAACTGTTTCAAAGTTATGGCAGCATGAATCTCATCATTTGTTACCAAATCAAGATATTGTACTCATAATTTGCCATGGTGCTCAGGACTTTGTACTGGTGATTCCTCGTTCTGTTCAACAGGGTGTAATGGTAATTCCCCATGGTGCTTAGGATATGGTACTAATTCCTCGTTCTAATGAGGAGATTGTACTGGCAATTCCTCATTGTGTTCCCTACTTTTACGTTTCTTAATGCATGTTTTATGAACATGTGGTTTTGGCAAAGATATTTTTCCATGCTGGTTGACATCACCAATATCTGTTTCAGTAGCATGGGATCAACAAAAATCAATAATTTTTTGAAGTGCACCTGGGAAACTAAATTTAACCTTCCTTAATTGGATCTCTTGTATGGAAGAGTGGAGTTTCTTAGCTAGTAGATAAGGAATATCTATAGGTATAACTTCCACCCAATGTGTCGCTACCCGCATAGAATCTAGATTCACCCGAAATGTCAACCCTATGATGATTTAGAATTGTCCTAAGGACAATCTGAATCAAAGTTTTGTATATCCCAAAAGAGACATCTTGCATTTTTAAACCATTCCTCGGAACATTTACTTCTCGCCCACAAATTTTACTGGCCATCTGGTTCTTCTCCTGTCCAAGGGTTTTCCTTGAGCTTAAAATCGCTCCCCCTCTACATGGAATATTTGTAGCTTGGGAAACCAAATCAAGGTCGAGGTATACCCACTTCCCAAAAATTATGAGTTTGTATTCCCAACATCATATTTTGAAATTGCCTCATCTATCTCCTCATCAACATAACTAAACATTCCACACAAAAATTCAAAAAACTTATGCTTTTGTCAAGATAGTTTCCATAGCTGGTGGCCACATATTTGCATCTATCCATGCATTAGATTTCTCCTGGAATTTTTTTACTGCAACCCTATCATCTATGGATGACTTTGTTTCATTTGGGGTTGCAGAGGAGGATACCCACATTTTAGTTGCGCTCATCATGCAGGACTCCCTTGTTTGAAGTTTGTCCATGGTTATCCAGGTTCGAGGTGGAGGTGAGGTGATGCATGCATACTATTTTTCAGGCTCACAAATTCTCCCTAGAGACTGATTTTTAGACTCGCAAATTATGCCCACAAAGAGGTTTTTAGCAACAAATCAATGCTTTGCTTGGGTATGCACTTTGGAAATAAAAACATAAAAAAAGGCATTTGGAAATAGAAACATATAAAGATCATCATGACATAAAATATATAAACACATGCCTTTACTCTTCAACAAGAAAAATATCATTCATGATCTTCTTCTTCATCCAACTCAATATCTATATAAGGATCTTGTTCAGAATACATATTCATGAAAGGCTCATTCACATCAAGGCCATCATTAATAGAATCTTCGCTAATATAGTCATCTACATCATCAATGAGATCATAGTCTACTACATTTGGATGATCAGCCTATTCAACTTATTAATCAAACACATCGACTGTAGCCACCTGCTTCTAATCTGAATCATCATCATCATCTTCTTCTTTGTGATTATCTTCATCATCTACATGATTATGCTTTAATGTTCTTCCTCTTGGATCGTATCTAACAACGTATGACCAACCTGCTTTACCTTGTTCCTCTGATTAAAAGACTTTCTCACATTGACTTGGAAGAACATAAGGCTTTGTACCCGGTTCAAATTCCCTTGTAATAACCATGGAAAATCCATTATCATGCTCAATAACAGTTCTTTCAGGATCACGTTCATGCATTCATAGCTTGTACCACTTCACCTAAAACCAAACTATTTTAAAGGAATTAAAATCACACTCAATTATATCCTCCAAATGCCTATAGTACCTATTTTCAGTTTCTTCTGGATGTCTATCACTTCTAGAGGAAACATTGGCGACATTAAACACTGTAGTTATCCCACAATTCGAGGTTTTCATCTTATCATCCAACATTTTGATACGAAATTTACGACCATTACACCACATAGCCTTGTGATGTTTCAACTGCAACATTGACAATAAGTAAAAAAGACATTTTGAATTATTAAACATCATATAGGACTTAGAAAATATATTTGAAAAATTAAACAAACCAAATACATTGAAAAAATGGGAAGTAACTAGAAAAATGTGGGTAAACAATTTTTTTCCTTTTTATCTTTTAAACCATAGGCTAAATCAACTTCCCTTTGCGAATTAATATTAGGAAATTGATGCCGATGATAATGACATGTTTTAATCATCTCACTGACCCCTTCCCATGATAACCTACCAAAGCATTCTTCACAATCTTCTATCCAATGCTCCATCCAATCAAGGTTGTTTGCAATGTATAAATTTAAAGCATGTCATAGTAGAGAAACTATATGAAAAAATAACAATTCACTATCATTAGTTAGATACCATTACATGCATAGTTTAATACAGTTGAATATGCAGGATTAATAAAAAATAACAAATCACTATGATAAAATAAAATTGGAAAAATACATGATATGTTAATTCCACAAAATCTAATAATTACCTTTCATGGTCCTCGTTGTACCTTTCCCCAATAGTACCGCCCCTTCAAATTTGTTGATGAAGTTGAGATTCCAAATGCGAGGCACACTCATATTTTCTTCTAATTTAGATAGATATTCACTAATATACACCATGCATTGATATACCATAGAACCCTCAGGACATGCTCTTTGTCTAAAAAGATCCTTCAATGACTTGAATTGCCTCTCCATCATCCACATCAACCTTGTGTGTACGAGTCCACATAATTCAATCTCCTCAACTTGGTGTATAAGGTAGTGTTCTTGTGCATTGAAAAATGACGGAGGTAGATACTATTGCATTTCACACATTATTCAGGGAGTTTCTCTCTTCCAATACCTTATATCTTCTTTATGGATTGCTTTTGACGAAATCCACCTACAAATGATGCAATAAATTAATATCAAGCCATATATAAAATTTGCGGGAAAAACATAATATATCAATAAGTTCCGCTACAAATCACGGACCAAGTAGATTTTACATATAAAACAATAATTACTTACCTCTTGTATTTTCAAAGAACATAAATAATTTGTTTTATGTTGTTGTCAAAGTCATCTAGGAGAGATAAAGGTAGAACATACTGTATCAAAAAACACATAATTATTATTTATTTCCAAATAAGAGAGTAAAATTAATAAAATAGTGCATACTAATACAGAAATATATTAAAAACACACAATTACATTATTGAATGTATGTCAATCATGTGTCTTAACCCCACCAAAATCACCTTTTTTCGTTAAGATATTCTTTATGTTAGATGAAAACCCCATTGGAAACCTGATTTTTCTAATGACCTCTTTTACAATGTTGCTCTGTTACTCCATCAAGCACCAATGAAGACTAATATTATGTTGATGTCCATGACCATTAGAATTAATGATCACACTTTGCAATGCATGATTAGCTTCTTGGATGTCACTACAAATATTTCCAATTCTTTCTTTGTCAGTCCTTCCATCTAATATTCGCCATAACAATTCTGTTATGTTCTTCCTGATATGCATTGTATCAAACATAGGAACTATTTGTATGTTCTCGTAGTATGGAAACCTACTGAATTGCATCGGGTAAATTTTCATTCCTCGTGGAATCCCATTCGTGCCTTAATGGCATTCATGAAACATCAACAAAATCAAATTAGCACTAATTAATCAATATAGGTACATACCACGTTGAACATAATTCACTGAAAAAACAAATATTTATATAATATATGATACAAGTTAAATGTGATTGTCATTGATGTCAAAGGAGTTCACTGAATGACAAAAGGATAACAAAAGACACGATGGCAGTGTAAACTGAGTGAAAGACAAAGGAATGACAAAGGAAGTAATGGCATGGAAAGTATGATAATGTGGCATGTATGGTGAGGCTGGAAAGACACATAATGGTGTTCTGGTGCTATCACAAAGTCAGTTTTGTAATCTAAAATCATTCTAGAAAAATATGGCAACTTTGTGAAACTTTGAAAATTGACTAAGTATGAAAAAGTAGTCAAAAAATACTCTAAGAGAATGTCATCCATAATTCATTGTTTGAATAGAATTCCCACACCACCATATCAGGCTATAGCTTGTTGAACTGAATATCTATCCATGGTCTCAGTTTTCCTTAATCCTTTCTAAGGAGAAAGTTATAAGTCTTCCAAAATAGGGTTTCAGGATAAACCTTGGAGAAATTCTTGGACATCGCTAAGTGTTGAAAAACTAGTCCAAGTGACCTTTGATCCATGACATTTGATAAATTTATTTTCATGAGGACATCCCTTGGTATGCATTTCCAAACGACCTCTCAAAATCTTGTTTTGAACACTTAGGCGATTTTCTTGTGTTTCTCAATATGCAAAATAGTATTTTTCCTACTTTTGGCAAATTGATATTTTACATATGTGACCATTATAAGTCATCCTGAAAGTATGCCTAGATAGACATTTCAACAAATAACAAATCCATGCCATATGATGAACCTATTTACATAGACCCAACATCTGGCAGGCATTTGTAAGTGGTCTTCCAAATTGCTTATTGACAATTAGACAAAACTCTTCAAACCCCAAGTCACCAAGGTGATTTTATATTTTTCATCAAAATTCGAAACTGAGACATCCCAATTGTGAGGAACATCATACTGACTCAACCATGCCAATATTCTCTCCTACAACCTCATCATCTAACCTTAGAGGGCATTTTACTGGGATAGTGCAAATGAAGGTGAGAGGCACTTTTGGAAGATTGATATCTTCCTCCTCAGAGTATATTTGGGAAATATAAAACCATGGTTGGATGCACCAGACAACATAATAGATCCTATCACTTTCAGATAATTTTTCTCATCATCCTATGAGAGGTGGCGTGCATTTCCTTGAGGCCACATAGGCAGATTTTACCAATAATTCCATACTTGGACAATTTGTCCAAAACCTAAGGTGTATTTTTCATTTCACCCAGAACCTGAAATAATGCTACTAGATGATGTATTACACCATACTGAGTACACCTATTCTATTTTCACCCCTATCCTCATCTTCATTTTCCCTAGGAAGGCATTTTACTAAACTTTGGTGTAAGATGACCTCAAACCCTGTTTCGGAAAATCCATATCTTCTTCCTCAAGCATTATCAAACCAATGTGAGAACATGGTCATGTAGATAAAACATACACCTATAGGATTACCATGTGGTGCGGTCATTTTCTTAAACCCATAAATTATGGCAGGCATTTCCCTATAGCAATTCTGACTAATTTGACCAAAAAGCCTTCATTTGGGAGATCTGTATCTTCTTCTTCAAGGATTTTTTCTGAGAACCGGGGCCATGGTCAGATAGATATTTCAACAAAATATGGGATGGAAGGTCATCGTGGGAATTTTCTTATTCTTATGAATTATGGTGTTAATTTTCATAAGGCGGCTGCTTTAGGGCAATTTTTCAACACTTTGTCAAAATCCCAAAATTATCATACCGTTACCAACTACTACGAGAATGTAACAATGACATCATGATACATTAGGACACCAACATTTGTTTTTCAGCCTCATCACACATGCCATATCAACAATTTTTTTGTCATTAATGACCTCCTTTGACATCAATGACAACCATACTCAATAGTGTCCTTGTGCTAATAAAATTCATAGGGTGACATAGATATATTCCTTGTTGAAGTGGTTATCCGCCCATGCTTTTATTTTTCCTTATGATGGTCACAAGTGCAAGAAATCAATCTACCAAAGTAGGAAAAATATTGTTTTGCATATTCAGAAATTTGGCTAAGTATTGACCAATATTCCAACAATACATAAATAATTTGGCATACCTTGACGACTGCTATTATATTCCAAATTCCATAGGTGAGGTGTCATTCTTCATGGATTTTTCCATTCTCTTCTTTACCATTGAATTTTGCTATGTCTATAGTTCAATAACTATGGTTCTTAGGAAGAAAGTGCCTATACTCATCACACAATTCCTCTGCTAAACTCCTTGAACGACAAGATTTTATCCTGGGACCGCAAGCTATACATGCAAATTGACCCTTTGTTTGAAGACCTACAAGATATATGAATTAGTGTAGTGAATTATAATTACCATTAAAAATAATGCATGATATTTTCAATAGATATATATAATATTAAAGAACAAAATAAAGTAACAATATACCACACAAATGTGTTAACCTAGGAGCATCATGAATTGTCCATCCAAGTATTCCATGGAATTGAAATAATCTTTTCCCTATTGGTCTATAGATGTCATACATAGTGATGCCATCCCATAACTTCAACAACTCATCGACTAGAGGCTCAATATATATGTTCATATCGTTAACTTGGCACTTACCTAATTGGTCCGACATACATGATTAATTATATTTAGCTATATGTCGTTATATATAAAAGACATAATTATCATGCACAAAAAAAATAAATGAAATATTTAGTGACCATACTTTCAAGTAAAAAATACAAATTAATTAAATACCTAGAACAATCATTTCCAACATTGTGTGCTCTCTCTTGACCGACATCCAAGGAGGAAGGTTATTGTTTATAAAAAAAACAAGCCACACTGAGTAGGTAGAATGAAGCTCTCGAAATGGATTGACACCATCAGCTGCCAACGGAATATTAACATTACTAGGTTCTGTTTTGAAAATTGGGCACTTTTCTTCTATGCACCTAAATGCAAACCCATCTGCAAGCATTCAAAGAACATCGTCTTGAATTATGTTCTTTGCATGAAAATCCATAAACTATGCTATACTTTGACACTTGAACAACCACTGGAGACGTGGAATTATCAGAATATAACGAAGAAATTTGTGAGGAACCTTTTTTCACTTTATCGGTTTGATACCTACTTGTTTGACATTGTGGGCATTTATTTTCTAATGCATATTGTCCATAGTATATGATATGATCATTAGGACGTGCATCAATAGCTTGATACTCCATTCCAAATTCTTTCATAATCACATATATCTCTCGATATGTGCGTGGTAAAATATTTGACATCGGTAATAGAAATTCAAATAACAATCTACAAAATTCAAAAGAATAAGTCAACGTAAACAATATTAATCATCAATATCACATCGATAATTTACAAATTAGATAACAATAGTAATATAGGAAAAAATTAAACCCTTTATGTGCATGTGAACATGCAGACATAAATAATTAACAAATTTCATACCTTAGTATCTGTGTGAGACATGTGTTTGATAAACCATTCAAAACCTTCAAGTTCACTAACAACAATATAGAAAATAGAATATCTATTTTTGATCCTTCATAAAGAGGTTGATGTCCCTTCTCGAGTAGAGGATCAACATCATGACTATCATCCTGGTTCTCCTCATCCATTGGAGCAAATGTGTCTTGGATCAATCTATGTATCTCATATTCCTGATTTGTATCACTAACGTTATCTCCATCCATATCATCATTAAGAACTTGATCAGCTTCAATATTCTGATCTAGATGTTCGTCACCCTGTAAATGAGTATTTATGCTAGTACTTGGCAAATAACTCTTTGGAAGGAGACATTTTGGGGGGAATTGTCTATATATTTACAAACAACATAGTAAAATTAGTGTGTATAGAACATATAATAAAATGATAAGACATTTTACTGAAATTCATGACATGGTGACAATTACAGAGAATACATTAAAAATTGAATAACCTCTTACCAAGGGACAATATTTATAACCCCCTTTGGGGTGCCCCTTCTCTCTACAATGTCTTTCAGCTGTCATTCTTAAAATTCTTCTTCCTTGCAAGCCCCTGCAATCAAAGAAAGGGAAATAACATTTTCCATCTCCCTCGCTTCTAATTCCACTGTAAACTGAGAAAGCTTCCTTTTATTTTCATTCATAGTGAAAAATACTTGTAGTGACAAGTAATTGTCTTACCTACACCATACCAAACAGTAACAACTTGTCAAATACATTAAATATAAGTATATTTCTAAATGCAATATACTATATACCAATTTATATAAAGAAAAACATGAACACTATGATGAATAGGATTGTCATTAATGAAAACATTAATGACGATCATTTTGGAAAAATATGGTAATTTGGTGAAAAACATGAAAATGACTAAGTGTTGGAAAACTAGCTCAGGTATCCTTAAGAAAATTCCCGCCACAAATTATGTGTTCAAGAAAATGCCCGCACCACATGGGGGTCTTGTAGATTCATATTTCGCCTACCTGACCATGTCTTCAGATTGTCTTGGAAGTATCTGAGGAAGAAGTTATGAACCTACAAAAATAGTGTTTTAGGCAGATTGGACCAAACTAACCAAATTGTCTGTGTTGCAAAAACTGGCTCATGTGGCCTTGGGAAAATGCCCGCCGTACCTTATAGGTGTATGATAAAAATTATCTGAAGCTATCATCCTATGGCTTGTTGAAGAGCCTATCTCACCATGGTATCAGTGATCAAAGAAGATGTTTTATGACAAAGATAATTGTCTACCAAAACAGAGTTTCAGCCTGTTTTGCACTATTCTAGTACTGGAAAAACTGCCTCAGTGCCCTGCCCTCGTGGAAATGCCCTCCCTATCTCATAGGATGATGAGAAAAATAATATGTAAGTGTTAGGATATAGCTTGTGCATGGGTGCATATAACCATGGTATCAGTTATCCCGTGGAGTGTTTTATGAAAAAGATATAAATCTGCCAAAAGTAAGAAAAATATTATTTTTCATTTTAAGAACACAAGAAAATTGGTTGCGTTAGATTCAAGAAATTAAAACAGAATTTTGAAATGCCCCCAAGGAGAGGTTATTTTGATGATAAAATTCATCATGTCACATAGCCATGTTCCTTGGTGAACTGACTATCCATCCATACCTTCAGGTTGTCTTATCATGGTCTCATATTCAAAAATATCAATCTGCCAAAAATACGAAAAATAATATTTTGCATAGTGAGAACAAAAGAAATTTGACCAAGTGTTAAAAACCGGAGTTTGAGAGGTCAGTTAGAAATGCCCTCCAAGGGCTGTCTTTGTGCAAGTAAATTTATCAAATGTCATGGATCCATTCTTTGGTAAGTTTTCCATCTGCTCATGGCTTTGGGTCTCCATAGAGTGTTCACACGTGTGAAATAGGATACTACCAAAATGGGAAGAAATATGTTTTGATGTTCAAAAGAGGTTTAGAATCTATTTTGAATTTCTTGCCAAAGGTTGTGTGTGTGTCAACAAATTTATCTTGTGATATGGTCTTGTTCATTGTTGAAATGGATATCTAGCCATGCTTGTAGGTTTCCTTATGGTGATCACATGAGGGAGAAATCAATCTGCCAAAGTAGAAGAAAATTTGTTTTTACAAGTTAATTTTTTTTTTGTCTAAGTGTTGAATTAAACAGTTTGGAAGCCTATATGCTGATGTGGAAAGTATTGAAGACAAGATACTAATGGTGTATGGACAGAGTTGAGATAGGGCTGTAGTGTGTTGTATGTTGAATGACTTTCCGAGTACAAAATGAATACTTGTAGATTGGTATTTTTGATGTGTGTTCCTGTGGCAAACTTTTGAAGAGGGTGATGTATCAATTGTAATTTGTAATATAAAATTTGTATTGGGAGGTTGGGTGGAGTTGGTGAAAGACTTATTTGTCTTTTGACAAGTTGAAGCTTGTTTGGATGCTGTAGCATCCCAGTCAGTTGTAGCTAACTGAACCATTCTGGTGGGTGGTGCCATCTTATGGGTTGTAGCCCATATTGGAGATTGAAGTCTCCACTTATATAAAGATTACAAAACTATATCTTGTG
>LPNX010451042.1:514822-560836 GCA_001517045.1 Pseudotsuga menziesii
GACAAGAGACACAAATAATTTTCCTCGGGGAAACCATAAAGGAGAAAACCACTCAAATTCCTCAGATATAGAAGGAGCACCAATGGAAACAATAAAACCTGAAAACATAAGGATGATCTCCAATAGTTGTTCTCTCTATATCACTTGAGAGAGATTCTCCTCTCTCACTGATGTGCCCCAGTGAGTGAGTTTGTGTGTGATAAATAGAGAGTCTCACTCTCTATTTATATTATTTTTTTCACTTAATTTCCACTCCAACAAGTCGGCCTCACTCAATAATTACTTACTAGGGCCAACATCTCTAGGAGAGTCTAATAACCTTAATGCCCCTCAACTATGGGGACTTTTCCCTCTGATCAACAAGGAGGGCTAATCTTGACTCAATTGTGGCGACTATTGCCTTGAATTACAATGGAGGGTTAACCTCAATGACTTTACATGACTTGTTTACACTATTGAATCTCCCAATCGGAACATTGGGGCATGACATGACTCAATTACATTACAGATACTTCCTGGAATAAACATCGGGGTACAATACATAATATATACAAGTGAATACATTCCGAAGTTACAAATACATCAACACTCCCTCTTAACTAGTAAGGTATTCTCTTGACACAATTTATCATCACAAGTCTTCGTCTTTGTATCATCTGGATCATCATCAAGTCATGTTTATCTTCAATTCATCTTCATTGTCAAGTCATCTTCATCAAGTCTATATCATCGGATCATCATCAAATTTGGATTATCACTGAATCATCATCAAATCTTGATCATCACTAGATCATCATCAAGTCTGGATCATCACTGATTATCATCATCATCACTGCTTCCGCTATCTCAATCAAATGGTGTTATCTCTTCATTCTTCTTGTCACAGGAAGTTCTACAGAGCCATCCCTTTTTCATGCTATTTGTAGACCTAGCCTCCATGTAGGTCTTCTTCAGTGCTTATATCTAACCCTTAGTCAGAATGGCCTGCTCAACACTTACATCTAACCATGCGAGGAACACATCTAGCATACATGTCAAAAAGGCATGCCCAACACTCACATATGACCATGGGAGGAAGACATCCTGAATCCATTTCAGAAAGGCCCATCAATCACATCTGACCATGAGAGGAACCAATCCAGCATTCATGTCAGAAAGGCTCTGCACTTACATCCAACCATGCGAGGAACCAATCTAGCATACATGTTGAAAAGGCTCTGCACTTATATCCGACGATGCGAGGAACCAATCCAACATACATGTCGAAAGGGATCTACCCTTACATCTGACCATGCAAGGAACCAATCCAGCATACATGTCGAAAGGGCTCTATAGTTACATCTGACCATGCAAGGAACCAATCCAGGATACATGTCGAAAGGGATCTGCACTTACATCTGACCATGCGAGGAACCAATCTAGCATACATGTCAAAAGGGTTGTGCACTTACGTCTGACCATGAGAGGAACCAATCAAGATTTCATGTCAGAAAGGATCTACACTTACATCTGATCATGTGGGAGCCAATCCCACAGTCATATCATAATGGATCTACACTTACATCTGATCATGTGGGAGCCAATCCCATAGACATATCAGAATGGATCTGCACTTACATCTGATCATGTGGGAGCCAATACCGCAATCATATTAGAATGGATTTGCACTTACATATAACCATGGAAGGAACCAATCCTATCACGATGTCAGAATGTCTCACGGACTCATCACTTCCTCTTGGAAGGAATCTCAGTCTGGAGAACACCAAGCTTCTCCCTGAAGTACTTGAACTTTAATCTAGCCATTTCTTGAATAGAATCACATCAGGACTGATTACATCCAAGCATAACCTACGATATTTTCCAGGACCGATTACATCTGAGGACAACCTACAGGAGTGATTACGTTTGAGAAACCTATGAGCTTTTCTGATATTTATGCTCAGACAACTTGTCTCACGGGCTTATGCTAGAACTCCCTCTTTCGATAGATTTAGATCTGGCTCACATACTAGAGCTTCATTGCTCCTCTCTTACCACATACTGAAGAAGCACCCCGAAGTGCTCTTCCTATCAATGGCACTCCCCAATGTGAATCCACATAACCCTCTAGGTTAGTATTCTAATTTGTTTCATACTTGAGCCCATACTAAACTATACCCTTCAGGTAATTCATCGCATGCTTTGAAACCACAAGGTGATCATGTATAGATGTGTTCACAACAAATCAAATATCTGGTCTAGTATTCATCAGGTACATCAAGGAACAAATAATATGACGATACACTGTGTATCTGATGAAGCATCACTCAACAACTTCAGGTTCAATGCCATAGGTGTGGTTATGGCATTGCAGTCTGTCATCCTGAACCTATTTACGATCTCTACTGCATACTTCCCTTGTCTCAAGTAGATTCCATCCACATTCTGCCACACCCCCATGCCTAGAAATAATGCATCATATCCATGTCCTTCATCTTGAACTCATAAGCAAGTCTCCTTCTTTCAAATTTAATGAGTTCCTTTTTTTCTATCAGGAAAAAGTCATCGACATATAAGAGGAACATCACTAATATTCCACCTTCAACCTTAAAGTAAATTTTGGAATCCGATTTACTCTTAGTAATTCCTAGAGTCATCAGTAATCTATACATCCTATCGCACCATGTTGAACCTCAGGATCTTCTGCAGTCACTCCCTCTAAAGAGGAGCATCGTTCTCCCTCTATCTTTCATACTCTATGCACTAAAACATTATGTATTGGAGTGACAAGTAGATTCCTCTGCTACTAATATTCTATATATCCATCTAGGGTCACTAGATACCAATATCCTCTATCTTGAACCTTTTCAAAATTTCTTGTCGCACCCATATGTGACCTTGTCATCCTCTATAGGATTTCATATTCAATATTGTAGCAAAGGTTAAGATATTCATCACTCTAGGTGATCTTCAAGCTCCTCATGTATGTGTTATCCCATGGGTGACTTCTGAGCTCGTACAAGGCCTTCTTTAATTTGCACACACGAGTCTTCCTGTCATGTGTCTTAACTTTTAATGGCTGCAAGTGTCTCTTCGTAGTTTATGCCTTCTTTCTGTGAGAATCCTTGTAATACCAAAGTCTTGTCACCATCATATGACAAGACATTTGACATACCTACTTTCCCTGAATCCCAACTTTTGGAGTGGAAACTAAAATAGTTTATCAACAATATTTTATACAAATTCCCAGCACCGTGCATGTCCCTTTATTCAGGAGCAGTACCCTTGTTTGCACCACCCATCATCTATTTCCCATAAGCGGTGCCACCTCTTATTATCCTTGGTCCATAAGCAGTTATTACCAGAACCGCTCTGTCAGTGAAGGAGAAACACGGTACCCTGGGTAAAAAGGGAAAAAGAGAAGTTTCTCGAGGCTTCTATATAATAAGCCTTGTGTCCTACCTTATACCTACTATTGTGGGTTCGTTGAGCTCGAGATCCATCATCCTAGGATCTTAGAAGCCACCTCACCCACTAATTTCTCAACCTACTATATCCATTAAATCCTTATAAATAAGAGCTCATAGCCATGGTTAGGGAGAGAACACTTGAGGTATTGTTATGCTATTGGATTGATCATTGGCCCAAGATCATTTGGAGAGAGCATAGAGAGCTAGAGTCGGAGCTTTTGGGGATCAGAATGTCTGGTTTCATGTAGATGCATGTCAACACTAAGGCTTGGTTGTAAACTTCTTCATATTCTTTAATGCAAGTTGATTTCTGTCCCACATATGTTGTTTTTGTTGTGATTTCACATATATGTTGCTAGATTCCTCAGTCACTAGCATAGATTACTAGATCATATTCTGGTTTCTTTGATCTATTTCGTGTTGAGCTTGATTGCAGGTACACAGGTCGACTATCAAAGCCTTGTTTTTCAGATTTCTACAACGTCTAGGGAGAGTCTTCAACCTCTGTCCTCTATTTGCTCTAGATCTAAGCCATTCAGACCAATGGAACACCTTGCTGTCTGCAGGAGGTGAAATATTCTAGCTAACAAATATAGCAACTCCGTTGGGGATTAGTATATCAATTGTTCTGATATTCCTTAGTCTTCAACTCTTGTCCAAATCCAGGCTCCATTTTCTTCAACTCTCTTCAGTCAGATCTATTTTCTGACTTGCTTCATTTGGGTTTGAAATTTTCAGATCTGTTCAAATCTGAGTCATTTTGGTCTTTTATGCTTTGTTTCCATACTCGATTCAACAGTATTTGCTTTGATCTAGTTTTTCCTGACTTGATCCAACATTATTTTTTTGTTTTGGTCATCTAGAGGGAACTGCACCTATGTTGTGTATGAGGAGCGGTGCCATGACCTGAACAAAGTGGACAGCGAGCGGTGCCACCTCCTGTAACCCGTTTGCAAGAAGCAGCGTTGTCTTAGAAACGCTTTGTCAACACCTACGAAGAGCGGTGCTAGGTAGGCATAATTCCAAAACATTTTTTCCTCATTTTTATTTGAAAAAAATTGGATTTTGATTGCTTTCAATTCTGTTATCAGGATTGTGCTACTAAATCTGATGTGTGTGGCTTGTTGGTTTGATGGTTTAAGATTGATTTGAGTGGAATTCCAAAAGTTTGTTAAAGTATTTTGATTGTTCATCTTCTTCTATGCTTGTTGGTTGTTTTTAAGAAGGATTTCTTGTTTTCTGAAAAGTTTAAGGTGTTATTGAAATCTCTTTTCGTTGCACAAAATAAAAGAACACTAGATTAGCTTCTAGGTTTCATTTCTTATTGCCATAGTAAACTTCTTTTTCTTTCCTTCAAAAAAGAAAAGTTTTGACTGAGACTAGGACATCATCATTGAGCATTGGATTTGGGTTCTGTGATTGGCTTTACAAGCTTTCAGAACCTTTATGATCTTTCATCTCTCATGCATTTAGGACTATCTCGATCAAAATATTAAAAAAAAATGGTAGTTTTAAGTTAGATTTTCTCATGTTTTTGAGAAAATTGAAAAGTTAGAGTGCATCGGCATATAGGTGTGCTTCGTGTTGTTTTTTTAGGAAAAGAGATTCTCACCCTTCTCATTTTCTTTCGAAAAGAAGAAATCGGTTCAAAAAATCTTTGCTTGTCTTTGATTTGATGTTCATCACTGTTGATTGGAATGATTTTTGGTCTTGAAACAAAAATAAAACACTCTCTTCCCTCCCGTAAGCAGGCATACTAAACAGTAAAGTGAACATTTGCACAAGCATATTGCATGGTTTTACTTTTCTGTCAAAACATCATGCATTCACCTAACTGTACAAGTTAAAATTAACGGTAGTTGTAGGTTAAAATTTACATAGTAACTTGAGTAATAGGTTAGAGATGTGTTCGGGCATCGTAAAATGTAGAAGCTTCCGTTATTTGTCACCATTACATCCTGGGACTTGCGCGGTTCTTCCACATACCGTCGGTATATCAAATGGCCTTTCACGTACCCTTGAGGTATATAGAAAGGTACTTCACGTACTCAATTGTATATCGGAAGGCCCCTTGTGTACGGTTATGCATTAGACAAAACTACTACCGATTCGAGCTCCCACGTACCTTGAGTATATCGGGAGACTCCACTAGGATACCTTATCTATCTGAGAAAAGCCCTTTGGCCATCTTGTTTGGAGCCATACACTGAAAACAACATTCAGGGAGATTACTACGCACGTACCCTTGAGGTATATCATGAGTGGCACCTTCTTGACAATCCTAGTGAGAGACCTGACTTTTGAACTCCTCCTATCATTTTAAGTCTGCTTGTTTTGACCTATAGTTTGTGTAGGTAATTATTTTGGTGTGTTTTCTAGATTTTTAGACCCTAAAATAGATAGGAACTGTACAAACTGGCTGAGTTAAGATAGTCCAGGAGAGTAAGGGGCTTGCCACCTGATTTTATTCCTATTTCAGGAGAAAATCCAATGGAAGCTATCGACCAAGGAGCTGCTACCACTTCCCAGGTGGGAGATAATGTGGTGGTGTAAAGTGGAGTACCATATTCTTCACACTTGCCTCCCTTGGTCCAACAACCTTCTCAGGGAAATTCATCATTCCATTCTCCCTTGGAAGGTCATGTTGATGATACAACCCATCCGGACTTTTGTCCCAATGCTCCTTTTTGGGAGACACCTATAGGACAAGCCATTGCCTCATTTGGCACCCGTGTAAGTTCTCCTGATAATGAAGAAGAACGCGGGCAATACCGTGCTGCTATTCTTTGTGCACAGGAGGTAGAAAAGCATATTGATGGCCTATTAGGCTGTACACCAGTACGTTCCACATTTCTTCCTGTGGGATATCGTTCACTAGCCGATTCTATGAGAACCATTGAACCGATTATAGATCGTCCATTAACAACCCACAACCCAGGTCAAATTACCACCCCTCTTACCTCTCATATTATTTCTGTTCCAAACCGTCCTAGGTCTTCTGCATCTAGGGCCCAACCTTCAATTTGTATTTCGTCAGTACCTTCTAATGCCGGGGGGAAACCCCCGATATGACCTACATTATCTAATGCTGGAATTGTACCTAATCAAGGGAAGACCTCTAGCATAGAATCATCTACATTTTTTGTCCCTCCGACCCATACTAATGTGGTAAATCCCCCATCCAGTTCAGGTCAGCCCTTGGGGGAACAACCTGTAATCGTTCAGTCTTATGGAGGTTATGGTTATCAAATACCTGTAGGTAATCACCCATCTAATCCTACAGGAATTCCTTACACTAGAATTCCATACCCTAGTAACACTTTTACGCCATGGGGGCAACCCAATTGGTCTTACATGCCAGCTATGGGAGGGATAGCCATACATACTACGGGAGGTGCGGGAGGAACGCCTTATGGAGGTCCTCCCCCTAGGGTACCTAATGGTCCCGGAGGTTCTAGCAACTTTCCTCCTTATGGTCTTGGTGTTCCTAGTGGTCGTGGGGGACCTAGTGGATTTCCTCCTTTTGGCTCTAGAGGGTCTGGTGGACCTCCACCTAGTGGTTCTAGTGGCTCTGGAGGTTTGCCACTTTCTGGAGGCTCTAGAGGGTTTGTTAGTCCACCTCCTGGTGGTCCTGGTCATCTCGGTGGTCCTGGTGGTCCCGGTGGCCCTGGAAGTCCTCCTCCTGGAAGCCGTAGTGGTCCTAGTAGTCCTAATTATGGAAATCAACCCCCCATAGGTGGATATTCGGGTGGTTCTTCCTCACAGCAACCTATTTATCAGTCTACCTATAGTCCTACTGGTAATTATATGCCATATCAATACTACAAGTATGTGCATCCCAACCGACAATTACCTTTCCTAGCAACTTTGGACTTTCCTGATTTGTCCAAGTTGATTAATGATCCCATTCGACATAATCCCTCGTGGCCTCCCATTCTGGTAAAGTTACTATCGGATATTTCGAAATTCGATGGGAAGCAGGGAGACGATCTAAAGAACCATGTTATGAATTTTCATTTATGGTGTTCTTCAAACTCCCTCATGGATGATTCCATCCGGTTATGACTCTTTCAGCAAAATTTGACCGGTATGGCTACAAAGTGGTACATTGAACTCCCACAACATTTGTTTGTGTATTTTGGCTCGTTGGAAACTGTGTTCCTTACACACTTTCAGCTCCCTATTCATTATGAAATGGGCACTAATATTTTAAATTCTATGCGACATAACACCTCCACCCACATTTATGATCATATTCATGAGTGGAGAAGGTGGAGAAGGCTTATTAAGGCCCCTATTCCAGATCAGTTGTTAGCTGATTGGTTCACTAAGTTCTTGTTGCCTCCTATTGCCCAAGATGTGGCTATGGGTGGTGTTGTTACTGAAGAGCGGGCTATTAGTCAGGCTCAGTACCTAGACTTGGTCTATTCCTAGTCTAGAACTCTTTATGACGTGATTCCTCAATCTCCTCGCCCCAACACTGACCCTGCCAAGCCACCAGCAGAAGTACCTGTTGATGGGATTGTTGGTTCAATCCAGTCCCTATCCCTAGCGAAACCTGCTAATCAAACCCAAACTGCTACTCCTTCGACTCCTAAGTTTTCCACCGAGGTCAATTCTATTCAAAGTACTCAAACCTTGGGAAATAAAAAGAAAGGTAAAAATAGAAATAAAAAAACCTGGAAACCAACAGGAGACTCTACGACCAACTAATAATGACAATGACATAGGGAAAAGGAAGGCTAAATATCCCTATATACTATGTGGTGGTGACCATTTTTCAAGGGAGTGTCCCCGCCAGGATGAAATCTCCCAGTTTCTAAAGTCCAATCCCGCACCTACAGTACTTATGGATCCCTTTCCCTCTCAACAACAGCTGATAGACCACATGTCTAACCAGGGTAACTCTAGTTCATCAGAGGAAATTCGTATGATGTCCTCAGATACCATCCATCTGCAAACTCGAAGTCAAAATTATGATAAACCCGCAAATAAGAAAGAAGATCAATCTTCTTCAGGGAAAGTTCCCTCTACTAGTTCTCTGAAATCCTCATCTATTGTCCCTTTATCTATCGAGAAGCCTACTCTCGACATGATTTTGTGCCCACCTAAGAGTACTCTTCGGAAGGTTGTCTTTAATCCCAATGCCTGAGTTGCTCAATTCTATAATGTGGTTGAAGATCTCGGTCAGGCACCTTGCAGTGCGATGTCTACCCTAGAAGTACTCTAAAGTTGCCTCACACAGCGAAGAACTTGTTGACAGTGTTAAGAGCTTTAGACCTGGATAACACTAAATTGATTCATTTCAATGTTGAGAACTATAAACCTAGATTACAGCATAAACTTGATTTTCAGATCATTACGAAAGTAGTGGGAAAGAAATTCTTTTGAATGGTACTAGATGAAGGATATTTGACCTCGGTGTTATCTCTGACTTGTTGGAAAGCTCTTGGCTCTCCCAAGATTTTTACATCACCTATGACCCTTAAAGCCTTTGATGGATGGGGTTTCCAACTCCATGGTCTCGTATCAGCCCTCACGGTCGAGTTGGGGGGAAAAATCGTTTCCATCCAAGTAGAAGTAGTAGATGCCCCTTTAGATTACAACCTCCTTCTAGGAAGGAATTGGTTCTATGCCATGACTGATTTTGCCTCAACAGTATTTTGAACAGTCCAATTCCTACATCTAGGGAGAATTATGAATATTGATAAGCTTGATTTATTTACACCGGATGTTACTACCTCCATGGCTAATAACATCCCCATGTTAGGTCAGTCCCCACCTTCTTACCAGTCGATTGGGGTCGGGATGTTGAAGGATTCATACCTCATAGGGATTTTTCCATCTACTCCTCCTAGCACAGATACTGTGACAATACATATGATTGCCTCATTTGATTATGAGCCTAAGAGAAAAAATGTTGTTGGGTCCACCTCGTTGAGTCCTCATGAAGCTATGTATGACACCATTCAAACCTTTTATGATGATCACACTGATGACCTTCATCTAGTGGCTTCAGATCCTTACTATTTACCGTACTGGTTAGAAGCTTCTCTTCCGATTCTAGACTATCTCTCTGAGTATTTTCCTTATGATGAGTCCATTATAGAGATCATGAACATGGATGAGCCCATTTGGGATGATCACCATCATAGATCCATGTTCCTCCCCAACACCAGTTCGGGCAGCTATGATTTTGCATCCTTGTTTCCTACTGATATTGTCAACGTTCCGCAAAGTCCTATATTGTTGCAAGATACAGATTCTGAAGGAAACCTTTGCAACATTACTCAGATGAACCTAATTGACATATCAGCCAAGCTTGATGTTATTGAGCACATTCATGTTGGGAAGAACTGCTCCGCAGATGAATCTGAAGCATATAAGGCACTTTTTAAGGAATTCTGTGATATTTTTGCCTGGTCCTATGAAGAGATGCTGGGGATTGACCCTTCCATTGTGGTCCATGAGATTAAAACTTATCCCACGGCTAAACCTATCAGGCAGAAACCTAGGCAAGTCCATCCTCGAAAGGGCGCAGCTATTAAAGATGACATAGAGAAACTTCTGAAAGTTGGTTTTATTTATCCTGTACCTTTGACGGAATGGGTATTGAATGTTGTCCCTGTCAATAAAAAGCAGGGCACCATTAGAGTCTACATCAACTTTAGGGATTTAAATAAAGCTTTTCCCAAGGACAACTTTCCTACCCCGCATATCGCTCAGATTATTGACAATTATGCTGAAAGTGTCATTTTTTCATTCATGGATGGATTCTTTGGCTAGAAATGGATTGAGATATTGCCCTTTGATCAGCATAAAATGACATTCATTTTCCCATGGGGAACCTTTGCGTATACTAAAGTTACCTTTCGGATTGAAAAATGTTGGAGCCACGTTCCAGTGTGCGATGTCCTATGCGTTTCATGACGTTAAACATAATGTTGAGCCGTACCTTGACGACCTCCCTGCTCATTCACAGCGACGGGAGGACCACCCTGGTCATCTTAGAGACATATTCCTGATATGTCATCATTATAATATATGGCTCCATCCGCATAAATGTGTTTTTTGCATTGAGACGGGACGTCTGCTTGGCTTTGTGGTATCCAAAGATGGCATCTGGATAGATCCTTTGAATATTGCCACTATCATTAATCTACCAGCCCCAACCAACCTCCTTGAACTCCAAAGTTTGCAGGGGAAGGAAAACTTTCTCCACTGTTTCGTGTGTAATTTCGCAGAGAAAACGCACAGTTATATGCATCTACTCAAAAAGAACACTCCATTCTTCTGGGATGACCAGGACCAACGTGCCTTTGATAATATTAAGCATGCTCTGATTCATTCACCCGTGATACACCCTCCAGATTATTCAAAGGACTTTCTCTTGTATATTGCTACCTCCTCTACTACCATCGCCATGGTTTTAGTGCAGGACAATCTCCACGATTAGGAGCATGTGATTTATTATGCTAGTAAGAATCTTTTCGATTCCGAAACTCATTATTCACATGTGGAGAAGTTAGCATTGGCCACTGTCATTGTTGTGCAAAATTTTCATCACTACATTCTGCTCTGCACTACCACCATATTGGCAGACCAGAACCCGATGTACTAAATCCTAACTCATCAGGTACTCGGGGGCAAGTACTCCCATTGGATCGTTATCCTTCCGAAGTTTGATCTGGAGTTTTCCAAGGCCACATCAAAGAAATCCTTGGTTTTTGCAGAGCTTATGTGTGATCTTCCCTGTGCTACAATGGAATCTGAGCCCAATGATTCATTTTCGGATGAATTCCTATTCCTGATTAGGTCTACTGATCCTTGGTATGGAGATTTACTGATTTATCTTCAGATCCAGCATTTTCAACCACATTTATCTCGTGATGATCATCGCCGTATCCGTCACCACGTGAAGTACTATATCATCTTGATTGATACCTTGTATAGACGTGGGATTGACTCCATTCTCCAGTGATGCCTCACCCATGAGGAGGCTGAACATGCGTTGAATGATTTCCACTCTAGAGCATGTGGCGGTCATTTATTTGGGATGGCTACAGCCCAGAAAATCCTTCGCGCTAGCTATTTCTATCCTTCTATCTTCAAAGACTGTCATGAGGCTGTTAAGAAATGCCCACCTTGTCAACATTTTTATCATAAAAGGCGCACCCATCCTGCTCTGATTCACCCCATCATTGTCATTTTCTCATTCGCCAAATGGGGGATTGACTTCATGCATTGTAAGCCTACCTCAGCTGAGGGGCATGGTTACATCATCGTATCCATGGACTATTTCACAAAATGGGCTGAGGCCATGCCTACATATGCAGAAGATGGTAAGACTGTTGCTCTCTTCTTGTTCAATCATATCATAGCTAGATTTGGAGTTCCACATTCCATCGTCACTGATCACGGATCTCATTTCCATAATCAAATGATGGAGGAACTAAGTTCCAAGCTAGGTTTTCACCATGAAAACTCTACGTCGTATTATCCGCAAGCTAATGGTTAGGTACATGCCATTAACAAATTTTTGAAAACTATGCTTTGTTGGATGGTTGGAGATCATAAATCCAATTGGCACCTCGTTCTTTCTTCCACTCTTTGGGATTATCAGACTTCTGTGAAAACAGCTACTAGTTTCACACCATTCTAGCTTGTTTATGGACTTGAATCTATCTTGCTGATCCAATGTCAGATTCCATCTTTACAACTTGCCATCAAACTTCTCCCGGACACTTCCATAGAGGAAGAGAGATCTTTGTATTTGAATAACCTTGATGAGACTCACAAAGATGCTGCCTTGGCTAATGAGGCACATAAGAAACGTGTCAAGGTGCAGTACGATAAATCTATCCAGCCTTGTGTCTTCAACGAGGGTGACCTAGTATTGACTTATGACCAGAGATATGACAAACTAGGGAAGGGTAAGTCCGTGTCCATGTGGTATGGACCTTTCGTTATTTCTAAGGTGTTAGAGAAAGGAGCTTATGAGATCGTTGATTATGATGGAATCCCTTTGGGGCAACCTCACAATGGGTTGTACCTGAAAATGTACTATGCCTAGGTCTTCTTGGATAGTATCTTGTATATATGTATATTGATTGACTTTCAGTGTGCTTTTAGTATTTTCAAGATGGTTTTTAGTTTTAGTGTCCACACTTGTTTATACCATGTTTTGGTCATGCAGATGGCCTTCTACGGCTTTACTGATGGTGCTTGCCACCACACCTTGAATCTCACCTTGGCTACTTGGGTTCTCTATTCCCCAGCTGAAGATTTGGTCAATTCAGGAGCATTTTGTATAGGTTCCGCTACTGATAGCATCACCACGTATGAAGTAGTCATCGGTCTTCTAATTGAAGCTGCCTCCCAGGATGTCTGTGATCTAGTAGTACTGATGGAATCACAGCTCATGGTTTGTCATTTGAACCATGTCTACACCATTAGTAATCCGGTACTCCTCCGCCTCTTCCGGAGGGTATGTTTGTTAGAAATATCATTTGGAACCATTACCTATAGGCATATCCCTAGGGAACATAATGTAGTTGCTGACTCATTTGCTAAATACATCCTATATTGGCATATTTCTCATTCATGACATCAAATCAAACATGGTACATTTTAAATAAACATTTAAAGACACATAGAACTCATAGAAAATGCATTTGTCCATTTGAAATGTATAAAACACCGTGTAAAAGTCTGTATATATATATACCAAAAATTTTTACAAAAAATAGGTCCCGAGACCTCATCTAAAGCACGTAGGCTTTTAGGCAAATTCATCATACAAAATCCTGAAGCTATCAACTTTCAGTAATGGTTCTCATACACTAATGGTGTTCATGATAGCACATCACCGCTCGAGCCACCCTACGTAGCAGCCTACTAAATATGCCTGGTACTCCCACTATAGATCTCTGATATCTAGTCAGGAGGTCATCTATGTCAGCATCTGGGATGTCTAGAGTCAACCTCTCCAGGTTCTCCTCCAGCTCCCCAGTGACATCATCACCCTGTGATACAAAGCGAGCTGCAACTTTCCTATCCAATGGAGATGCTCCTCCAGGCCTCGCTGCTCCAACATCTACATGAGAACAAATAGGTCTCGTCACTTATCATAAAAAATATAAAACTTTAAAATAACATAAAAACATTGTCTATTTTAGGGTTTCTTGTTTCTTACCGATGTCATCCCATTTCCCTCCAGGTGGGAGTGGTAGGCCAGGATCTCCTATAAAGTTTGCGCCTGCATAGGCATAGTCCTCAACCATGAGCATCTGATCCCGTAACCATCTGAAGAACAGAGCACCGAACTTCACTCTACCCCTACCCTCTCCTATGCGAGCCATGACCTGGTCCCACCTCAGCATACGGGGGTCTCATGCTCTCAGACTCTGGAAAGTCACCTAGGGCCTCATCTATGGGACCCGCTCGAAGAAGAAGTAGGCTAAGATGGAACCAAAGCCAAACTACTTCAACTCTCCCTGCCGATATTTAGTTAGCTGATCCTTGAATATTGGAAGCATTTCTTCCACCTAGTTGAACACCATAGGTGCCATGGCCTCTATGGCATATAGCATGTGTTCCCTGGAATCCTGGAGCACACCTTGGCTCCCAGCCACCCCTTGCATGGTGAACAAAACAATCTATAGATCCCTTTCTGTCACTGCCCTGATGGGGATTTTCTTCCCCAATGTACCTGGTGCATAGTGCTGATCTATAAGCTCTCTGGCGGTAATGTCCTTTCCACAGGAACCTGTCAATGAGATGGGGGCACCCCATCTCGATAGACCAGTTAGGCAGTAGATATTATCTACCTGCAATGTAAGTATATGTGCCCCCACCTCGAAATATTGTTGTTCTGGATTCCACATTTGCAGTCTGTGTTCTAGTAATCGCTTGTGGGACACCATGCTTGGGGTTCAGAAGAACTTTAAGAGTCCACAGTCCTGTAGTGAGGCAATGCAACCCACATTTCTTTGAGCAGCAGCATCCTCATCATCATGTGTTCTTTCCTTCCATATCACCATGTTTTGAGTCACCTAGACCTGCCAAAAACAATAATGGTATCCATTAGAATCATCCTTGAATCATTGCAAATAAAAAGAATGAATATTTGTTGCACATATCATTTTTTTAAGTTCTCCACGGTTGGCACCACCTGTCCGTTTTGTTCTTGACACGGTTCTCGGGTGGTACCGCGTATCCCATAAGGGGTATCCACGGTGCCCGCATATTGAGTTTTAGGGATTGACAGATAGGCTCAAAACCCCCACAAATATCAAAATAGAAGCTATGAAATGAAAGATAAAGGTCTTAGATGTTACCTGCAACTGACAGTGCTAAAAATGGACGGTGCAAACTCTCGGTATTAGCTGTGGAAGGTCTAGCTAGAAAAATGCTCCAAGTGCTCTCTACTAGAGGTAAATAGTGAAATGTTTTGATTTTTTACTATTTACTTGACTTATATAGACATTTTTGGGTCCAAATTACTATAGTTTTGATATAAAATCGTATTTTAGTCAAAATTCATTTGTCGTAATCCCTTAATGTTGGTTTTGAATGCATTTGACGCTTGTTTCTGAGTCATCTGCTGGATAAGAGAACTTTAGTAAGAAGCTTTGGAAAGTTTTTTTATGGCTTTTTTGTACTTTCACAAAATGGAAAAGGGCGTTGAGCGTTTATTACGACACTTTGTCATGCTTGATAAAATCTAGTATCAAAGTTCTGAGTCCATTTCAGGTTTCTTTCCAGGCTCGTAAAATACAACGTTGTGTAAAGAAGCGTCATGGAGTCCTCTTTTCACCTTTTTTTTAGGCTCCTTAAACACGAAAAGGTCATTGAGTCCGTTTTTTATTCTTTCCAGGCTCGTAAAATATGACATTGTGTAAAGAAACCTCATGGAGTTATCTTTAAACCCTTTTCAGGCTTCCTAAATATGAAAAGATCGTCGAGCGATATTGTCTTCTTCATGTTCATTAAAGTATTTGAAGAGTCGTCCATCTAACGGTAGGTTATCTCTTTTTTGGTTTGGATCAGACTATTTACGAAAAAGGATCACTCTAGCCAATCATGACTGAAAGAGTTCTCTAAGGTATGATTTTACACTTTTTCGGGACTTAGAGACTAAATCATACGAAAAAGGACCCCCTTGGAGTCTTCTTCCGTATTCGTTCAAAATCTCTAAACATGAACAATAGCGAGTTTTCTTTCAGTGGACTCGTTAAATTAAACATTGAGAGACCCATTTGGGGAACAAACCCCTCCACTCTCAAGTTCGTAAAACATATGAGTCTAGACTTGTTTTCTGACAAGCTATATCGAGTGTTTATTACCCTCTTTGAACTCGTAAAACTGAAAAGAGGCACTCATCAATCATGATGGGGGAAATGAGAATGGAATCATTTTGTAAATAATGGAAGTTGTTTGTCGTTATCTTTGAACATGGCACTTGTCTACACAATCATGTTAGTCAATTGGGTATTCAGCTGATCTTTGTGACGATCCAATTTCATGAGTCTTGTCAATCCTTTGAGTCTTTCAAAAGAATGCATTGTCCACTGTCACATTGTGTATCTGTCCTATCTAGTCATGCTGCCAAGTCTTTTTGTCATGCCGCCCGATGTTCAAAGGAGATCTAAGGAAGTTTTACCTCTGCAGTCTACACAATCTTTGTGTCAGTATCTTTGAGTCAGTCATATGGTTAATACATTCACATAATTCCAGAACTATGTTCCGAGTTTTGTGTTGTCGATGTTGGACTCATCATGGCCCTCCTTCGACGAGACTTTTCCCGTCGACATCAGCTCATCATCTGGGAAATAGTCTTAGAAACAATATTTAGTACCTTGAGATCTCTATGCTTTGATGATAGATTCTCTTTCTCTTGACATAGGTTCACATCATTGACCTTTGATCGATAGAATCGACCGGGTGTTCGACATCAGGACATCTATTCACAATTAGTAGATTGTACTAGAGTTCCTTGGGAATCATTGACATTAATGGTGATCTCCCTCGCACTTGTTAACGGTTCACATCATTGTCCTGTAATCAAGTGGTTTCTACCATGTTCAACTTCAAATCATTGTAATCACATGGATAGAATCGTACTTTCTAGAAGATGAGACGAAGACCCTGGGTATTTGTTTAAAGTGCTCATTGCTTTTTCCCCAAGCTGTGATGGAGTTTTGTACATCTAGCATGGATCCACATTTGTATGGTTGTGGCTATGCTCGAATTTGTGCCTGTATGACATAGATCTACGTTGTATATCTAGTATCTATGTCCAAATTTGAGTCCTCTATCACATGGATCTACGCTGTATTCTAGTAGCCATGCTTGATTATTCCTCTCATGGATCTGCCTTGTATTGGTATGCTGCCATGAGTTTGGTTACTTGTGTCTATGAGTCAACATACTGATGTACTACAGATGCCTACTTGACAACATGTTCTGATCGAGCCGACATTTTCATCTTGTGGCGATGACTTGTTCTCAAAGCTCTCGTTTATCGTATCCCTATAAGACTCATGCTTTGGGGAGCATCCTGTTATACCAAAATCCTGCCACCATCATGTGATAAGACATTTGACATACCTACTTGCCCTGAATCCTAGCTTCTGTAGTGGAAACTAAAATGGTTTTTCATCAATCTTTCATACAAATTCCCAACACCGCGCATGCCCCTTTGTCCAAGAGTGGTACCCCTGATGGCACCGCCCATCATCTGTTGCCCATAAGAGGTGCCACCGCTTATTGTCCTTGGTCCATAAGTGGTTATTACCAAAACCGCTCTGTCAGTGAAGGAGAAACACGATACCCTGGGTAAAAAGGGAAAAAGAGAAGTTTCTCAAGGATTCTAGATGATAAGCCTCATGTCCTACCTTATCCCTACTATTGTGGGTTGGTTGAGCTCGAGATCCCTCATCCTAGGATCTTAGAAGCCACCTCACCCACTAATTTCTCAACCTACTCTATCCATTAAAGCCTTATAAATAATAGTTCATAGCCATGGTTAGGGAGAGAACACTTGAGGTATTGTTATGATGTTGGATTGATCATTGGCCCAAGATCATTTGGAGAGAGCATAGAGAGCTAGAGTCGGAGCTTTTGGGGATGAGAATGTCTGGTTTCATGGAGATGCATGTCAACACTAAGGCTTGGTTGTAAACTTCTTCATATTCTTTAATGCAAGTTTATTTCTGTCCCACATATGTTGTTGTTGTTGTGATTTCGCATATATGTTGCTAGATTCCTTAGTCACTATCATATATTAGTAGATCATATTCTGGTTGCTTTGATATGTTTCATGTTGAGATTGATTGTAGGTACATAGGTGGACTATAAAAGCCTTATATTTCAGATATCTATAGCAT
Source organism: Pseudotsuga menziesii (assembly GCA_001517045.1). Taxonomy (NCBI): domain Eukaryota; kingdom Viridiplantae; phylum Streptophyta; class Pinopsida; order Pinales; family Pinaceae; genus Pseudotsuga; species Pseudotsuga menziesii. The sequence goes on from LPNX010451042.1 coordinate 532,665, forward strand.
CTAGGGAGAGTCTTCAACCTCTGTCCTCTATTTGTTCTGGATCTGAACCATTCAGACCAGTGGAACACCTTGCTGTCCGCAGGAGGTGAAATATTCCAGCTAACAATCCTTGTGCTACAAATATTGCCTTGTATCCCACTATGTTTCCATCCACTGCATGCTAGATCTTGTAGATCCATATGGAAGATACTACAGACTTCCCTTCAGGTATCGATGTTGTATTCTAGACATCATTCTTCTTAAACTGGTACTCTCCTTCCCTTTCTTCTTGGATTCTTCTTCATAGCTAGAAGGTTCTTCATCAATGATGTCTCTCAACAGTGTTACATAACTGCACTGTATCTGATACCTCTTCTTTGAAAGTATCGTCATATTATTCTTCATCTTTAATTCTTTCTTGAACTGTCGTCACTTGTTCCTCGAAACAACTCTCATCCTTCTTTTCTTGTAGGCAATTGTATGCGATCTTTCCTACAAGTCAAATGTACTAGTTGTATGATTAGAAACATTTCATAATGCATATTCATAATGGTAAATTATTATGCATAAAGATATAATCATGAAACTATTTTAGCCAATACAACATTCATCCATATCTCATGGAAACTTTCTAGATGCCTTCCATATCTACCAAGACAACATTGAGATTGTGCACTAATCCAATATGTTAGCAAAGAGGTTTCATTCTAGATAAGTAGCAATGGAGAGTTGTATAGCACCATGAGCTACTTACCCATCACATGAGTAGTAGTAGTATGCAAATATTATATCATGCATTACACATCAACTGAATATAAACAAATGCATAACAAAACAATATCATGAAATGAAAATTGAATACTTATCTGTATTTGTTTCGTGGGTAGACTCCTTCTTTCAGCTTCATCATCTTCTTCATTCATAAAAGAATCATTTCTTATACAAATTCTTAAGATGGATAAGAGGTTCTTCAAGAATTGAGTTCTTCATATTCCTCATCGCTTGAGGGATCTTCTTTGAATTGCGAGAGCTAGATCTTCAATTTCTCCCATTTTCTCTTCTCTTATTATGAGTTGAGCTTCTTCTTCTATGCACTCTTCCCAAATTCTACTAAAAGTAATCACTTCCTTCTAGCACATATTCCTCAAAAGAATGAATCCCATGATCCTGGGAGGTCATTGAAGGTGGTTATAATAGATTTTGCATTCTCCACTGATTCTTCTACTGCTTCAAGTTGTTCTTTGATTTGAGAGACCCTTGTAAAGTAGTGACTGCATGGTCTCTGCATTCTAGATCTTCACATTCTTCAACTGTTTTCTCAAAGTCATCTTCTGATTTATGTTCTTCCCTTCAAATAACTTGGTCAATGAATCAAAAATCTCTTTCGGTATCTTTAGGGAATACACTTGTGCTATAAGGTGATCCGAGATTGAATCAGCAATGATATTCTTGGCCTTGACCAATTTCTTCTTGTGTAATGCTTTTAGCCTCATCTCCCTATGGATCTAGAACCTTTCCACTTATGTAGGTGTCCAATTTAATTTTCTTCAAGAAGAAATGACATCCAATACTTCCATGCTTGGAATTTTTCAGCTTCACCAAGCTTGTCATCAAGCTAGTGTGACTAGTCATTTAGAAATGAGAACCTCAAATGTAAATAGAAAAACATTAGATCTAACCGATTTGAGGTGTCTGTCCTCGTTTCGGAGCTGGTTGATCTAGGGTTTGTCAGAGAAACCCTAATCTTCAAAACTTGGAATTTTTCATATATTATTGGATAGAAAGATATATCTCTTCAAGGTGATCTGTCCAATGTACTCCATTTTTAAAACAGTGGAGGGAAGCTCCCAGAATAGGAAGCCCTAGTTTTCCAATTTCTTTTGCATAAATTCCTGATACTGTTTCTATGGTATCTATGAAATTAATGCTCCTATATCTTGTAAATTTCATACTGAGTTAACCTCTTATGTCCTTGTTCCAACAGCATATGTTTCATCAGAATTAGTTTTACCGATTGGGACTTATGAGCATTTTCCAAAGGGGACCTGTTTTAGGACGGTTCAGCATAGCGAAGTTGTACGGACTACCACATGTCACTATTTCACCATCGAGGTCTGAATTTTTTAACACAAAAATTAAATTCTGTGTCCTTTCTAGAACATGTTTCAAAATTCCATTTGGACCTTTGTATCCTGAGATATATCAATTATCCCTAGGTGTCCTGTTTAGGGATGAATCCTTGAAGAGGATGGAACCCTGAATTGGACGATTCATATCTCCTAGAATATAGTGAATATGAGGCTGAAACTTGGATACATTGTACATCCGGAATTTATATTTGACCTTAGAAAGTTTTGGCACTCGATCCTTCTCCAATCGCAAGATATAGTGAATCTACCAAAACTATCACTTTCAGTATTTTAGGGGTTTTCAGGCTCGGGGTCAAACTAGTGTTTGACTTTCCCAGAGTTTCACCCAACCAAAAATATTGACCTAGGTCTATAAACTTCAATTTTTATGAGGAGATAAATCCTATGATGGCCTCACTCAAAAATTAATCTTCTGTAAAAATCCCTAATTTCCCGCAATAAAAAATAAAAATGCCCGGAATCAAATTCTGCTTTGACAGAAAGATGCACCCTTCAATGGAGGTTTAGCCTAGCCTCCTTTTGCATATGGATTAGGGAGAGAGACCCAAAAATTAAGAATCCCTAGCTTCCATAGCTGCACAATGTCTTTTTATCAGGTTAGCTCTGATACCATGTTATATTTTTATCATTTAAGCAATATGAGCTTAGGATCTTATCTAAGAGAATAACATGCATTGCAATAATCATAAGAGACAATAGACACAAAGAATTTTCCTCAGGGAAACCATAAAGGAGAAAACCCCACAACTTCCTCAAATATAGAATGAGCACCAATTCCAGTAGTAAAACCCGAAAACATAAGGATGATCTCCAACATTTATTCTCTCTCTCTCACTTGAAAAAGCTTCTCCTCTCTAACTCTTGCACCGTAGTGAGTGAGGGTGTGTGTGATAAATAGATATCCTCATTCTCTATTTATATTATATCATTCACTTAATGTCCACTCCAACAAGTCGGCCTCACTTAATAATTACTTACCAGGGTCGAAATCTCTAGGAGAGTCTAATAACCCTAGTGCCCCTCAACTATGGGGACTTTTCCCTCCAATCAACAAGGAGGGTTAACCTTGACTCAATTGTGGGGACTATTTCCCCGACTTACAATGGAGGCTTAACCTCAATGACTTTACATGACTTGTTTACATTATTGAATCTCCCGATCGGAACATCAAGGCATGACATGACTCAATTACATTACAGATACTTCCCGGAATAAACATCAGGGTACAATACATAAGAGATAAAAGTGAATACATCCCGAAGTTACAAATACATCAACACCCTCTCAGTGAGCATTGTGTCTAACAGACTAAATTTTTCATTGCTGCCAACAAGTGTTGTGTAGTGGCGTTTGATTTACTCACAAGGATAGCTTGATAGTTTGGGAATTGGAACACTAGGTTGCCCAAATGGTCCAAATGAAAGTTTTTCTTCTACTGTGGAAAGCAATTAACACTGTGTCAATGAACAATAGCTTAGTGGAGCATCGATTCTATAAAAAAAATGAATTGGCTAGATTCTTTGTTGATTGGACCCTCTTGTTGCGATTACTTTGGTTTAAATAAAAGGAGATAGTTGTAGGGATGTTAAATTCGTTTGTAAGGTACATGACCCAAAGAATACAATTGTTATTTTGAGCCTCAATGTTAGTTTGTATCCCCCAAAAAAGGATGCATGCTTACCTTTTATGAAATTACAGCCAGATGATTGTTGTAGAGTATGACTGGTCTCTCTAGTTTTGGATATGGCTGATAAAGAAATCTGGGCTCAATCCATGCTCAATCGATCACAACTATAGAAAATGTGTCAAAAATGCATGAGTCAGGCGGTACAATGGACAGATGATTCCATGCACATTCTCACATTACGCTTTCAATTATCGAAGGATTAAGTTTTTAGCCTGGAGAATCCATAGACACTTTGTGTGCTTGTGAGAGAGGGACTGGGAGGTAGTTGATGCAGCTTGTTGATCTTTTTTATAAATAAAACAGTTCTTTCAGATAGGGTGCCCCTTCACCCATACCCAACAGATTTGTAACACAAAATAAAATTTTAAATCTGAGTAGAGTAGTGAAGATTCATCAAAAAGAGAATCCTTCTCTAACTTGGCAAGGATAATTATTAATTCCATTACAACTTGACCCGCGCATAAACAACCTTTGAAAGTTAGCATTGGTTTCGCGGGTGTGCAAATATAGGCATATATCATCGATATAGAGATGAAAGTTCGTTGAAAATTAAAAACGTCGATATTGACATGATTTTTCCTCTATGATAGAAAAAATGAAGTATTAATCCATGAATGTTCAAAACGTTGGAAGTATTTCGTGGAAAAATCCTCCCAAATGTATTAGTGAATGTTGTTCAAAGTAAATCTATATCTTGAATACTTCTTCAATGTGTTTCAATGTTGTTTAAAGTAAATCTATATCTTGAATACTTCTCCAATGTGTTGTTCAAAGCAAACAAATCTATCCTTGACTATTTTTTCAATGTTTTCAAAGAAAACAAATCTATCATGGACACTTTCCCTCGTAGCCAAAAACAAAAATCAGAATTGCTTTAACACAAATTTTAAAATTTAAAACTGCTCATAGACGTTCCAACAAAGTCATGAATTGTGGCTCTTAAATCATTGTCGGTCCTCTGCCAAAGAGGGAATCCCTGAAAAAATTGAAATAATTCCCATAGATTAAAGTTTACTAGGACCTTCAAGGAGGTTACCATAAATTTGCTTAAAAATGATCACTCTTGATTTATTGTTGATTCGGTTTTAAATAAAAGACAAATCACTAAACATCAAATTTCGAGGAGGTTTCAATAAATTCTCTAATTTGATGGTGCTTAAATTACTATTGATTGTCATGTCCCCAACCCTCCGACTGACGAAGAGGACACGACCATGGCGTTAACCATCCAGGCTACCAACCCCATGAACATGTGAATTCATAAAATAACATGCTGAAACAAAATGCTAAAAACGAGATGCATTGAAGTGGAACATACACAGATGCAATTATTTATCATACACAGCGGAAGTAACATAAATTCATACGAGCATTCATTCGACATGTTCATCACATTCATTAACAAAAAATATGGTTGCAGAAGTAAAATAGGCAAGATTACTTATCTTATAAGAATTCGATCCGCAACTAGCTATGTCGCTGCAACGTTCCACCCAACCATAGGCCAGCGTGCTCATTAATCTCTCAGCAACACTGCCACCCTCGAGCTGGGCATGATTCTCCAAGGAATAAGGAACAAGCAGGCTTACACATAGCCAAGAATACACAAAACACAGCCAAGCCAACACAGTTGGGTTTATCAGGCCATCCAGGAGTTGGGAAAGGCTAAATGCTAAGCTGGTGAGCCCATTACAGAGCTAAGAACACCTACACTAGAACTAGCCTGGTTTCTAAGACACACACACACACCCAACACAAGGAATCAGTCCCTTCTCTGCTACATAGTCCCTTAGGCCCTGCATTCCCTTCCAGTGCTATTCAGGGGTTGTGGAGAAGAAAGCCAGCCCTCTAGCTCTGTCTGTGTGGTTTCTAGCCACTAGGTTTATCAAGCAAACCAAGCCCCCATCCCTGCTCCCAACACAGTCTGAAGACCAACCATTGCACGCATGCAACTACTAAACAATTACAGCTCAGCAGGGAAGACGACTCCCAAGCAAATTATACAGTCCCAAATGTATAAGTGAACATGGGGAAAACATCAGTCCCGAAACGTAATCAGTGAGCACAGCTCACAACATGGGTAAAATGGCTCCAAACAGTCTGTGCATGAGGGAAACTTGCACTAGATCCCAAATATAAAGAATACCACAACAATCACAACGTAAGGGAGACCACAGCAACACAAAAAATCTTGAGGAGAATGGCGGCAACCATAACTCATGGGAAGAGAAACGGTCCAAATATCGACATTGAAATGCCAGGAAATTACACAACCATACCAGTCTGTAAGGAGAACATATAGATGAAAACATGAATGGCCCTTCACAGCAGATCGTGGATGAAAGAGCATGGCTCCTAACTCGCTGCGTGAGTAGAAACCAGGAAAATCTTGTGTGTAAGAAAAACGAACAGACAAATGGTGCCTGCGTGAGGATGAATAGATCTACCTATGCGCACAGATGAACAGACAATCGGAAGTGTGTGAATGTCTCAGCACTGTCGTGGAGAGAATAGTCTATCTGTGGGAGTGATGGAGGTGGTTCTTTTTCCATTGTGAAGTCAACCGTGGGTGGAGTGTGTGTGTGGTAAAGGACTGACAATCTTGCCACACTCCCCTCCTATCCATAACTACCCCAACTACCAGCAGCAATTTTTAATGGTAGTGGTTGGATAAAACAAGGAAAGATGACACATGGATTTTTCCCCTATTGACCAAGGTTTGACATTTCCCCCACCCTTATCCTTGTGAAAATCATGCCCCCTTCTCAATTTAGTTGCCACAATCATAGCTAGCCGGGTTCATTTTAATTAAAGATGCATATTTACATGATGACAAACTTAATATGTATGCCGCATGCCCCGATATACCATCGGTGACAATTTAAATCTAAAACATGGCATAACCAATCAATGGTGGGGCCTTAGCCTTTAGCTCCACACCATGATCATTACAATATATACATCATGTACATTTAATGTAACGGGGTCAAAACCGGGGTGTTACATTGATATTCTATGAGATAAAAGGGATCAATAAAACACAAGTTTTTAATGATTCAATAATGGTTAAAAATATTGAGTGAAGTGCTACTAGAATTTAAAAAAAAAAATTCAAAGACCTATTTTGAGGAAGTTCATTTACTCATATACACTTTTACTTCAACCTCTTCCTATTTACATTTATAGGTAAAGGAAAGGAAATAAAGAGGTAGATGGTCTTTCCAAAGAAGTTCTGCCACTGGATATGGTAGCATGGGAGCATGGCATGTCCATGAATGCGAGAGGTGTCTATTCTTATAAGTGGCGTGTTGAGCTTGTAAGGACTATATTTATTGTAATAAACTTGTGTTTTTAAGAATCCGGATTTACTCTAATACCATCTTGAAATTAGGGAAAGTGTGCAAAGGTTTGCCTCAACATAATGCTTGGTGCAAAACATATCTATCCAGTATTGATAGGGATCTAAATTCTCGAGATATAATTTTTTTAGCTTTTAATTTTTTACACCTCAATATATGGATCTTTATCAATTCTTAATATATCCTTGTTTAAAATAGATTTATGTTAATACCAAGTTTATTATTTTATGAATTGGCATGAATTTTTTTAATTATTTTTTAATAATGTTAAGAAACATTATGATAATATCTCCCCATTTTAAGATGTATACCACCTTGCAACTATCAATACAATCCTGTACAAATTATTTTTAGATATGGACAGAGCTTAAATATTTCACATAGTGTATACTCTAAAATGAACCTTCTTTAGATAAATGCTTAACATCTTGAGTAGCCAGTGGTGCAAATGTTTCTGTAATAACTTTTTGGACAATTACAGTGGTTGGAAATGCAAGTTTGTTTAAAAATCATTATATATTACCACTTCAATATTGTCTAAGAGACACTCCAGCACTAGAAAATGGTGCATCCTTTTTCTATAATAGATTTTTGGAGAATTACAATGGATAGACATGCAAGTTTGTTTGAACATCATTATATGTTACCATATATTACCCCTTCAATGTTGTTCAAAGTAAATCTATATCTTGAATACTTATTCAATGTGTTTCAATGTTGTTCAAAGTAAATCTATATTTTGAATATTTATCCAATGTGTTGTTCAAAGTAAACAAATATTTCCTTGCATACATTTTTAATTTTTTCCAAGCAAACAAATCTATCATGGATACTTTCCTTGGTATCCAAAAGAAAAAATCAGAATTTCTTCAATCCAAAGTTTAAAATTGAAAACTGGTCTTAGAGGTTCCAACAAATTCATGAATTGTGGCTCTTAAATCACTGTCGGTCCTCTACCAAAATGGGAATCATTGAAAAAATTGAAATAATTCTGATAGATTAAAATTTAACGGGACCTACAAGGAGGTTACAATAAATTTGCTTAAAACTGATGGCTCTTAATTTATTGTTGATCCTCTTTGAAATAAAAGAGAGATCACTAAACTTCAAATTTCAAGGAGATTTCAATAAATTCGTTGAACTCGTGGCACTTAAATTACTATTGATCTTCTATTAGATAAAAGGATCAGTAAAACACAATTTTTCAATAATTCAATAATGGTTAAAAATATTGATTGAAGTGCTACTAGAATTTTAAAAAAAATAAAAAATTAATACCTATTTTTGAGGAAGTTCACTTATTCATATCCACTTTTACTTCAACCTCTTTCGGTTCGCATTTAAAGGAAAAGGGATGAAAATGAAGAGGCAGCTGGTCTTTCCAAAGAAGTTCTGCCATTGGATATGGTAGCATGGGAGCATGGCATGTCCATGAATAGGAGACTCTGTCTATTCTTATAAGTGACATGTTGAGCTCATAATGACTATATTTATTGTAATAACCTTATTCTTTTAAGAATCTAGATTTAATCGAATACCATCTTGAAATTAGGGAAACTGCACAAAGGTTTGCCTCAACATAATGCTTGTTGAGAACATATCTATCCAGTATTGATAGGGATCTAAATTCTTGAGGTACAATTTTTTTATCTTTTAATTTTTTACACCTGAAGATATGGATCTCTATCAATGCTTAATATACCCGAGCTTAAAACAAAATTATGTTAATTCCATGTTTTTTATTTTATGAATCGAAATGAATTTTCTTAATTATTTTTTAATAATGTTAAGTAACATTATGATAATATCTCCCCATATTAAGATGTACACTACCTCGATACTATCAATACAATCTTGTACATATTATATTTAGAGATGTGTAGAGCTTAAATATTTCACATAGTGTATACTCTAAAATGAACCTTCTTTATCTTCTATCACATTGTAAATAGATTATGGAGAGTCTATGTTAACTTATTTTTTCAGCTTTGTACCGGTATAGTCATTCTTAATAACTCCATCCATATTTATTCTGATATGAGGAGTTATCTTCTTTATTTTCGAACATATTGCAAACGGGAGGTCCATGTAGAATGTTTTGGAACATGAATCCTAGGAGATACAGAGAATGCTACCTTTGATTAATTTTTAAACCTATACTCAACTCTTATTGAAGGGTAATGTTTGGGTACACAGGGTACTCCCAAAAGAATGAACACCTAGAGCAACAACTTCACACAAATAGATCACAGATCAATACACTGATGTTTGTCACGTGGTTAAAACCCTCAAGAGGGAAACAGTCCACCACCCCAGCCAAATAGCTACTTGGAGCAATTTATTATGCAAAATAAAGAAAGTTACATGAGATTCTCATAATCATTCAGCTAACCAAGGACCCTCCATGCTCTTTAAATAGAGATATTGGACCAATCGGGTGTTAAGCCATGGATTAATGGTAGGTATGATATAAGATAAGTTGAACCATCGTATTACTTTATGTCTAGAACATATCATGATCATCGAATTAGAATATTTACAAATGTATACTAATTCATATTAAAGAAACACACTTTACCTAATGGATATATTACACAAGTTGATATTAACTAACTCCTAAGTGTCTAAATATCCTAAAATCCCCCCTTAAGAACAACTTGGGATAGGATTGAAGGATTTACAGAAGTGACACTATTAGGAGAAGGAACGAGGCATTAGAGCCTATCCCCCCTTAAGGAAATATTCTTGAACTCCTAACATAGATTGAAGTTTAGAAAAATTCACTTATGTAAGAGACTTGGTGAAGAGTTATCCAACTTGATCATCTATAGGAAAATAGAGCATTTCAAGAATACGATCATGAACAAGATTTCTGATGAAGTGCATGTGTAGCTCAATGTGTTTGCTACGTTGATGTAGAACTGGATCTTTGGAAATCTTGATGGCACTTTGATTGTCGTACCAAAGTGGAGTAGGTTGTTGCTGCTTGAGTCCAAACTCTGATAGGATCTGTCGAAGCCATAAAGCTTCCTAACTGGAATTAACTGTGCCTCAATATTATTCTTCTACTGAAGAAAGAGAAAGAGATTGTTGTTTCTTACAATCCCAAGTGGCAGGTCCAGATCCCAGACTGAAGACAGAACCTACAGTAGAATTTCGATCCTCAGGATCGTCGGCCCAATCAGAATCTATAAAACCAACCAACAAAGGTATCCCCCCTATACTGTAATGAATCCCAAACTGAATTGCACCTCAAATATATTGAAGTATTCTTTTTGCTACTTTCTAGTGACTTTCATGAGGAGTTTGCATATAATGGGAAGCACAACCAACGGCAAAGGAAAGGTCAACCGGAATGAGCCAAGTATAAGAGAATACCAACAAGCTATCGATACAAAGTGGCATCTACTTTAGGGGAAGTACAAGTGGCATAAATTTTCTCTCCAAACTGGAAGGTAGAAGGGGTTGGTTTACAATATTCCATGTGAAAGTGAGGAAAAAGGTTAGAAGCATACTTAGACTGGGAAAGAAAGATTCCTTCTTTGGTTTGCAAGACTTGGAGACCAAGAAAATAATGCAAATATTCTAAGTCTCACATTTCAAAATTTTGCTTAAGAATGGATTTCACATGGGTTAAAAGTTTAAGGTCACTACCGGTAAGGATAAGATCATCAACATAAAGAACAAGTATGATGATATGGTTTCCTACTTTCTTGGTATAGACATTGGGGTCAGAATGGCATCTAGAAAAACCAGTGTCAATGAGAAAGCTATCCATTTTGGCATACCAAGCTCTAGGAGCTTGCTTAAGGCCATATAAGGATTTATTAAGGAGACAGACAAGGCTAGAGTTATCCTAAATATATCCAGGAGGTTGTTCCATGTAAATTTCCTCTTGTGAATCACCATGTAAAAAGGAATACTTGACATCCATTTGATGCACTTCCCAGTTATGTATGGCTGCAAGGGAAAGAACAAGGCGGAAGGAGTTCATTTTAGCGATAGGAGAAAAGGTTTCATTGTAGTCAATCCATTCAACTTAGGAAAGACCTTTTCCAACTAACCTTGGCTTTGTTAAGAACCCATGTCAACCCCCGTCTTTATTTTGTTGGTATATTTTGTTGGATGCATATTCTTTGTAAGTTGTCCCATTAGTATGATGTATTATCCCACACTCATGGGGAGTAAGTAATAGTTGTTAAGTCGTCTAGTTAATAGGTTGCATTATCCCACATTCATGTGGAGTAATAGTTGTTTAGATTAGACTTAGTATATAAGTATGTGTTGAAGCTAATGAAAGCACCAAAGAGTTATTTTGTATTGAGCTTGCTCAAAGGAGGTTGCCCCCTCGAAGTGGCCAGCGATCAATAAAATATCTTTTGTGCTCCAATATTTTTGCATTCTCATTGTTTATTGCAGAAGGTTCTTCACATATGGTATCAGAGCACTTTCTTGGACTTGTTGGGTGGAATTTCGGGAAAAAGAAAATTTCCTGCCGTGCTTCCTGGCACTGTGAGCATTACAATTGTTCTTCTTCTTGTAGCAATATTATTCATCTGGATCAGGGATTAAACCCTATCTGCTTAACTGTGGGAAGTACTTGGGAATATCCCTAAAACTCATTGTGAGGAGTACCATAGGAACCCCAAAGTAGTTGTCCATTGAGAGGACCTACCAAGCGAAAAGGGAAATGACCCCCACCAGATTGACTAGATTCCCATCCGTGAGGAAAACCAAAGAGCTATCGTTTTTGGCCAACTGTCTAGCAGTTTTACCTACGTTGTGAAGTGAGGGGTACGGCCCCAATAATCAATCCTGAGACAGCCTTGGTGGCCGAGTGACTACCTTTTAACCAATAGGAAGCCGAATATACCTAGGGTCCATTTACAATTGATAACGTGCAGAATTTCAGCATTGTCACAGATCATAACGTGCATAATTTTAGAATTGTCACAGATCAATTACTCCATTTCTTGTTGATAACACAAAACTTCTAGCACCACCACAGACCATAGATGAGTTCTTCAGAAAAATAAATAAAAAAAATAAAAATTTCTGTTTTTCAGCCATATCTTCCTTGATTTAGCTCTGTTTCCCTTGAAATTTAATTGTCACCCCTGCAATACAATTCTACATATTCCTTCATTAAGGACCCTATTCCCAATTTCACTTCCTCAAGGCCGAAATTCCATATTTTTCTATTTTCAAAGTTTGTCATAACTTCTCTGATTCTCATCCAATCGCCTTCAAATTTTTTCACGATGTTCATTTTCCAATCCTGCTTCCTTGTCCCTCTCTGACAAATTTTCCAATTCCTTCATCCCACCTCTGAAATTCACATTTTCTTCTTCTTGTCCCTAAAAAAGTGTCCAAAACCCCATAAAACCCCATTTTCCCCCCCCCCCCCCCCAATTTTTCCCAAATCAAAAATCTTCTTTTCTAACACCCTCTCCATTTTTGCTTTTCTACCCATTACCTTCAAAAAAAAAAAAAAAACCTGCTTATGGTTGTTACCTGCGCCAGAGCAAATAAACAAATGGAAGAAGACCTTGCCGCCATCAAGTCCAAACTTGAGGATCTAGATCAAAAATTTCTCGGCCTCAATCCTCAACATTCACCCATGGACAACTACCGCCAGCCTGAGTCTTCTACAGACACTGGGTTCTCAGTGTTTAGCCACTACAGTGGGCTGAAGCTAGATTTTTCTCACTTCAAGGGTAATGATGTGACTGGATGGATTTCTAGGATAGAATAATATTTCAGTCTACATAACACTTTTGATTTCAATAAATTCTCCCTCGCATCCTTTCATTTGGAACATGAAGCACTTCAATGGTTCCATTGGTACATCAAGGCTCATGCCGAGCCAAACTGGACAGAATTTTCCCAACTACTCTTGCAACGATTTGGACCTAGTGCTTTTGATGACTTCATAGGAGCACTCACCAAACTTCGGCAAACTGGAACTGTGTGGGAGTATCAAACAGAATTTGAGAAACTCGACAATCACACCGAGGGATTTCCTGATGCATTCTACCTTAGTTGTTTTATCAGTGGTCTGAAGGATGCAATATGCTCTAAGGTTAAAATTTTTTTCCCCCGCACAATGATGGAAGCCCTCAGGTTAGCTAAGCTAGCAGAGGACAAGCTCCGGGCTCAACAACACTCCAAATCCACTCTTGTTCCATTCAGACCTATGGTTCCTCAAAGAACCCAAAATCTGCCAGCTCCTAGAACCACTCCTATCAAGCATTTGCCTGAAGCAAAGATGCATGAACGTTGGGAAAAATGGCTTTGTTATAATTGTGACAAGAAATTCACCCAAGGACATAGATGTGTTGACCAAAATCTCTATCTCTTGGATGTGGATTCTCCACTAGTAACTGAAATTTTTTATGATGCTTAGGATCCCATAGATGATGATGGTGACATTAAACAACTTCTTGCTCCAGAGGACCAGCCAGATATATCTCTCCATGCCTTAGCTGGATTCACCACCCCACAAACTATGCGGGTCAGAGGGTTCTTCAAAAAACTCCCTCTTACAATACTCATTGATTCTGGTAGCACTCACAACTTCACTGACCCGAGGATCGCCAAACAGGCTGATTGTTTCATCCATCCTTGCTCTAGCTTTGAAGTCATGATTTCCAATGGTGACACCTTACCTTGCAAAAGGAAGTGTCATAATGTGCGCATATCTATGGGCGATTATAACTTGTGCTCTGACATGTTTTCCTTTCCCTTAGGTGGATGTGATGTGGTTTTGGGCGCTCAATGGTTACGCACCCTTGGACCCATTTTATGGGATTTTGCTGAACCTTGGATGCAGTTTTCAATTAATGGTACCAAACACACATTGCGGGGATTACAACCAGGGTCTCTCAGCCTCATCAGCTCACATAGCATGGAAAATATTCTTAAGAAAAGTTCGCATGGTGTCATCGCTCAGCTCCATTTCATTCAGATGCAAACTTTAGTAGTCTCAACTACTCACATGGATCTCCAACAAATTTTGGATCGATATGCATGTGTGTTTGCTGAGCCAGTGGGATTTCCACCTTCTCGACCAAAGGACCATCGTATTCCGCTCCTTCCCGGTAGTGTCCCTCCCAACATCAGGCCCTATCACTACCCATTTCATCACAAGACAAAAATTGAGATGCTTGTTCGTGACTTAATAAAGCAAGGTGTTATTCGCCCTAGCACTAGTTCCTTCTCTTCACTGGTCCTTCTAGTCCAGAAAAAAGATGGGTCATGGCGCCTTTGCATTGAATTTCGAGCACTTAATCACATCACAATCAAGGATAAGTTTCCCATTCCTATTTTCCATGGTGCTCATTTTTTCTCCAAGTTGGATCTTCGTTATGGGTATCACCAAATTCGGGTCCATGTGGATGATATCCCTAAAACAACTTTCCACACACATGATGGCCATTATGAATTTTTTGTCATGCCATTTGGCCTCACAAATACCCCTTCCACATTCCAGGCATCGATGAATAAAATATTTCATCCCTACTTGTGGAACTTCATTCTGGTCTTCTTTGATGATATCCTCATCTAGAGTAAAACCTGGGCTGAGCATCTCCAACATCTGGATCTTGTACTGCAAATTTTCTATGATCATCATCTATGTGCCAAACAATCTAAATGTGTTTTTGGGTGGAAGGAATTCGAGTATCTCAGGCATATTGTTTCAGCACAAGGGGTTCGTGTCGATCCTGCCAAAATCGATGCCATGAAAAATCGGCCACCTCCTCAGACCTTGAAGAGCCTTCGTGGATTTTTGGGACTTACTAGCTACTACCGCAAGTTTGTCAAGGATTATGGAAATATTATAGCTCCATTAACAACTCTACTAAAAAATGATGTTTTTGCATGGACACCTACTGTTGAGCGTGCATTTGAGAAAGTGAAACAAGCTATGTGTACCACACTTGTTCTAGCTATGCCTGATTTTTCCAATCCCTTCACTATTGAGAGTGATGCTTGTGACAATGGACTTGGTGCTATCCTCCTCCAAGACGAACATCCCAATTCATTCACCAGCAAATCCCTATCTGGTAAGAATTTAGCCACCTCTACATATGAGAAGGAAATGATGGCTATTTTGCATGTTGTACAAAAGTGGCGTCCATACCTCTTAGGGAATCATTTCTGCATCAAGATTGATCACCAGAGTTTGAAATATTTCTTGGAACAATGCCTCTCATCCCCAACACAACAAAAATGGGTTATCAAAATCATGGGTTGTGACTACGATATCACTTACAAGAAGGGTAAGGATAATCTTATGGAAGATGCTCTTTCCCACACATTTGATGACCATGCTTCTCTTTCAGCTATTTCTATGCCTCTTCCAAATTCGTTACAATTTGTTCAACAAGGATATGTCAATGACTCTTCCTTATCTCAAATCATCCAACAGTTGGCCAGTGATCCTTCTCTTCTACCGCATTACTCTTGGGATGGTTCTTATCTAAGATACAAGGGTCACTTGGTGCTTCCCTAGGGCACAAATATTCATGAGGATGTCTTTTATGAAATCCATGCTTCTCCGGTGGCAGGGCACTCTGGGTTACTCAAAACATATGAGTGAGCACGACGTAACTTTTTTTGGAAGGGAATTAAACCGGAAATTCAACAGATGGTTGCTGAATGTGATACCTGCCAGTGCCACAAGGGTGAAACTACACTCCTCCCTGGCTTGCTCGAACCCTTTCCCATCCCTACAAGGATTTGGAAATATATTTCGATGGATTTCATCGATGGGCTCCCTAAATCTGGTGGAAAAATTGTAATCTTGGTTGTGGTTGATTGACTCTCCAAATATAGTCATTTTTTTGCTCTCAGCCATCCATATACTGCCTCCTTAGTCACACAAATTTTCATGGACTAGATATTCCGTCTTCATGGCATCTCTTCTTCCATTGTCTCAGACCATGATGCAACTTTCACAAGTCATTTTTGGACCGAACTCTTTCACCTCACTGGAACCAAACTAAAAATGAGTTCAGGATATCACCCACAAACAGATGGTCAAACTGAAGTCACCAACAAATGCTTGGAAACTTATCTTCGTTGCTTCAGCTCTGAACAACAACATCAATGGGAAAAGTGGCTCCCTCTCGCTGAATGGTGGTACAATACTTCCTGCCATACTGTATCTAAAATGACTCCGTATGAAGCCATTTATGGGTAGCCACCCCCAGTGCTCCTTCCATACACCCCCCATAGTTCACCAGTTCAGGCAGTTAACATGGTTTTGCGCAACCGTGATCAGATTCTTCACATTCTGCAAGAGAATCTTCACATGGCCAGAAATCGTATGAAGCAGCAAGCCAATCAACACTGTTCTGTTCGCACCTTTCAAGTCGGTGATATGGTTTTTCTTCGTTTACCGCCTTATAAGCAATCCTCCCTAAAAGCTAAAGGGCATCAAAAGCTTTCTCCAAAGTTCTATGGGCCATATAAAGTTCTTTAGAAGATTGGTTATGTTGCTTATAAACGGGAACTTCCTCCTTCTTCTCGCATTGACCCAGTCTTTCATGTCTCTTGTCTCAAGAAAGTGATTAGCACCAACATCCGAGCACAAACTATTTTACCAGAGATGGATATGGAAGGCTCCATCATTTTGGAACCAGAGGCCATCCTCAATCAACACACTCGTCAGCTTTTCTCTTGGGCCATCATCGAAGTCTTAATCCAGTTGCACGGCATGCAACCAGAGGATGCTACATGGGAACCACTCCTTCAGATTCAGCAGCAGTTTCCACATCTAAAGCTTTGAGGACAAAGCTTTTTCTTAGAGGGATGGGATGTTAAGAACCCGTTTCAACCCCCCTCTTTATTTTGTTGGTATATTTTGTCAAATGCATATGCTTTGTAAGTCATCCCATTAGTATGATGTATTATCCCACATTCATGGGGAGTAAGTAATAGTTGTTAATTCATCTAGTTAGTAGGTTGCATTATCCCACATTCATGTGGAGTAATAGTTGTTTAGATTAGACTTAGTATATAAGTATGTGTTGAAGCTAATGAAAGCACCGAAGAGTTATTTTATATTGAGCTTTCTCAAAGGAGGTTTCCCCCTCAAAGTGGCCCGCGATCAATAAAATATCTTTTGTGCTCCAATATTTTTGCATTCTCATTGTTTATTGCAGGAGGTTCTTCACAGCCTTAAGTATTTCAACACTTCCATCTGATGCATACTTAATTCTTTAGACCTATTTACATCTCACAAGTTTTCTTTCTTTTGGAAAAGGAGCAAGATCCCAAGTATCGTTTTCCATTAAGGAACGATATTCTTCATACATAGCTGCATCCCAATCTAGATTTCCTGAAGCTTTTGCAAAAGTTTTTGGATCATGATTCTTGGAAACTTGAGCAAAAATAGAAGAGACTCACTGAAACTGAGAACGTGTTCGACATTGATCTCTAGAATCACCGGCAAGATCTCCAGTTGCTTCACATGTTGAATGGACCCATCGAGGAAGCATTGGTTCTGGTGCAACTGGACGAACATAAGCAAGAGGAGATGGATTTTCATCCTCTTTGTCATCATCATAAAATGGAGCTAGAAACCTATCAAGGAAGTTGGAAGAAGAAGAAGGCACAATAGTCGAATCAAGCTCGCAGGCCAAAGATGGCACACCCTCCAAGTTAGGCTCATAGGTTAAGATATTTTCATCAATTTTAACATCTCTTCTAATGATTATATCATGAGAATGTGGCTAAACAAGTCTATAACATATTACATCTTTAGAATATCCAACAAATATGCACTTTTCACTTTTAGGCTGTAATGCTTTCCATTTTTCGTTCGGAATGTGAGCCCATGCTTCAAAACCAAACACACAGAAGTGACTTACATCTGGTTTAATTTTACTCCATGCTTCTCCCTGTGTTATAGCTTGTAAAACTTTAGTAGGTCTGTGATTAACTATGTAATTTTCATAATTTATGGCCTCAACCCAATATTGAAGACTTAGTCCCTTAAATTGGATCATACAATTAGCCATTTGTTTTAAAGTGTGGTTCTTCCATTCAGCTACACCATTTTGTTGTGGTGTATAAGGAGCAATGTGTTGTTGTTGGATTCCTTATTTAGTGCAGAATGTAGTGAACTTTTTGTTAACATATTCTCCTCCAATGTTAGATCTAAACTTAATAATTTGATGACCATATTGTTTTTCAACAAGGGCCTTGTAGGCCAAGAACATGTTATACTTCGATCTTAAGCTCTAGGAAGTAAACCCAAGTGCGTCTGGAGTAGTCATCAATGAAAGTCAAGAAATATTTGAAACCAGAAAATGAACCAGATGGAAGAGGACCACACAAGTCATTATGCGTAAGCTTCAAGGGAATTGAGGCATCCCAAGAGGCAGGTTTGTCAAAACTGTCCCAATGATGTTTCCTAAGTACACAACAGGAACAAACACCATCCAAGCAAGATACCATCAGAAGACCAGTCGTCATATTGTATTTACATAGTTGCTACAATGAGCGATAATTTAAGTGACCAAATCACTCATGCCAAAGTTTTCTCAAGTTATCACAATGAGTAACAAAAACTAAAGGAAAAGGTGATGATCCAAAGTGTTTAAATTTGTACGACTTGGTAATATCATCAACAGTTCCAGTGGCAAGGACATTTTGAGGATTTTTAAAATCCTTGATTACAACTTGGTGAGGTGTAAACGTCACAATTTTACCTTCACCCGAATGAGTAATTTGATAGACTGATAGCAAATTGCAAGAAATTTTCAGAACAAATAGTACATCACTTAAATGACAATTTTCTATTGGAACTGTTCCAGATCCTACAACACTTAGTGATCTATAACCACCAACAAATATTTTTTTGGTGTTACATTCATGCATAGTAGAAAAGATGGCTTGATCCTTAGCCATATCATAAGATGCTCCAGAATCAATGAGCCATTCATTTGAAGTAGAATAAGAAGATACAGTATAAGAGTAACCAGAATTACAAAGTGCATGTCCATGAGAGGTAGATTCTGAAGATGAATCTAGGCTGATGTGGTGCTTCCTCATTGTTGCTTCCAAGGCTGCCATCTTCTTGGAACACTTAGATTCATCATGATTATCTTTCCCACAAAAATTGCAATTATGCTCGGTATTATTTCCTTTTGGATTAGATCCTTTGTCATTTTTTAAAGAAGGAGCTAACTGAGAGGGTTTTGAACCCTTGTTTGGCTTATTATTGCGAAAAATCTGTTTCTTGGGAGGCTTGGACTTTTCTTTCTGTTGGGACAATAAGGCTTTCACAGATGTATCTGCATTGTTAATGATTCGAATATGAATGAGCTTATCTTGCTCTCTAATTAAGGAATCACAAAAAGATTCAAGAATAGGCTCTTGATAGCTACCTATAGTCAAGGATTCTTTCATGGAGTAAAATGTACATACAAAAACAGAATATGCAAGTCCAAGTTTGGAAAGGATATGATAAATACATTATTTTTCTTCTTTCTTAATCTTGCATTCTTCACATAAGAGTCGAAGAGTTTTATACATAGATAAATATTCTTGAATGCATGAAAAATCACTTGGATTCAATGAAATCAACTCATTATCAAGTTGATGACCTCGAATTTCATTGTGTTTACCAAACACAGATTCCAACTTTTCCCAAGCTTTGTCAGGTTCATCAATTCAAGATATGTGGAATCGCAAATCAATAGATATTGACATCTCAATCAATCCACGAGCTTCGTGACATCTATTTTCTCAATTATTTTCTTATCATCATCAGTGGGTTCTTTTTTTTTCCTCGAGGTAATTTTGAAAAGTCCCCTACTTTGTAGAACATCCTCCATATGAGATTTCCATGAGAAATAGTTAGAACCAATAAGTATAATATCATAAGCGGCATAAATACTATAAAATAATCACTGAAAGAATAGAAACTAGCTATCTGGATGCAAAGAGCTCGAAAAATTAGGCTGTTTAAAAAAAACGGCACTGAAAACTGATTCTGGATGATGAAGTTATGATTGATCAAAGAAAATGGTGAAGATGTCCACAATAGTGACTGGCAAATATTAACTTGGCCAACTAAAAAACAGAACCCCTTCTTCCCAAGATGAACCTTTGACAATCACTTAAAAGAAACTTTATTTTAAGTGAATCACTTTTGTAAAATAAGTGATGTTCACTTTTACAGTAATGTTACTTTTAAATAGTGCCGCAATAAATTAAAGACTTAAGTGACTCATGTTTTATTTTATTTTATTTAAGTAAGACGCACTTTTACAATAAAGTAATTTGAAAATAGAAATTGCATGCACTAAAAAGTAACTTAATAAGATTTGAACTCAAGACCTATTAAGGAATAAATCAACTTTGAATCAAATGAGCTAAGTTTAAAATGTACGTAAAAGAATGGAAAGAGGAAGGGTTTTTTTTTTTTAAACTCTTCTCTCTCGTTCTCCATGCTTGCCTTTTTTTCCTGCAAATCACAACAAAAAAAACAAAAAACAAAAACAAAAACAAAAATTTCCACACTATGGGGTTAGATCTTTGTTAGCTTACCCGGAAAGTCTATGTTTTCAATTTTTTGAGTTGTTTCTAATTCATCGTGATCGCACAAAGTGTACGGAAAAGAACATACGTAGTCGAGAAGTCAAGAAAAAAACTTTTCATTTCTGTTTCTGATTCGCCGTGATCGCGCAAGGCATACAACAAAGAGCATACACAGCAAGGGAAGAAAACAGTCCGAGACTAAAACAATAAAAATAAAATTGTAAAACTGATAAAATATGAGAGATTTAAAAAAAATAAAACAAATCGATCATTGTAACATTATACCTTCAGATTTGTCAAAATGGTTGTTTCTGGATCAAACGAAAATGGTTTTCAATGAAACGAAAACTATTTATCAATGGAAACGATGCTTAGAACACAATGGAACAAATCCCACATCCCAAAAATGAATAGAAACTCTAGAACCAGAAACCATTTCAAAGTTTTGGCAACATCGGTTCCAAATCTTGATCAAAACCGGAAGCGACTCTTCATAAACACTTTGATACCATGTTCGGGTACATAGGGTACTCCCAGAAGACCGAACACCTAGAGAAACCACTTCACACAAATAGATCACAGATCAATATATCAATTTTTGTCACGTGGTTAAAACCCTCGAGAGGGAAATAGTCCACGACCCCAGGCAAATAACTACTTGGAGCAATTTATTATGCAAAAGAAAGAAAGTTACATGAGATTCTCATAATCGATCAACTAGCCAAGAACCCTCCATGCTCTTTAAATAGAGATCATGGACCAATCGGGTGTTAAGCCACAGATCAATGGTATACCTATCATCTGTTAGTTTTTCAACATTTAAGCTAGCATTATGATAAGATCTTTTCACTGAGAGAATAACAAGCACAGAAATCACATAAGCACATCACAAGAGACAAGATACACAAAGATTTTAGGAGGGGAAACCATAAATGGAGAAAACCCCTCAACTTCCTCTAAGATAGTATCACCACAAGATGTGATCCCAAAACAGTAAGATGACTTCCCAACACAATAGCAGCCTTCTGTCTTCTATCAAGCCCAAGAATTTCCTTCTCCAAAAGTGTGCCACACTTGAGAGAGCAAGTGATGTAATTCACAAGTGATAAATAGAGAGACTCACCCTCTCTATTTATATTAGTCCGTTCACTTGAATTACCATTTCACACGTAGGATCGACCTAATAATTACTACTCGAGCCTACACCTTAATTAGTGTATAATAACTCAAGTGCCCCATAACTGTGGGGACTTACCTAATGACTTGATATGACTTGTTTACATTATTAATCCTCCCGATCGGAGCATCGGGGCATGACCACATAACTCAAATGCATAATAGAAACATCCCGGAATAAAAATCGGGTTACAATACATAAGATACATAGAAGAATACATTCTGAAGTTACATATACATCAACACTCCCTCTTAACTAGGAAGGTATTCTTTCGACACAATTTTTTAGCACTGGTCTTCTTCTCTGCATCAACTGGATCATCTTCGTCTTCGAGTCATCTTCATCTTCAAGTCATCTTCATCTTCAAGTCATCTGGATCTGGATCATCATAAAATGGCATCACTGGATCTAGATCATCACTCGATCTAGATCATCATCACTGGACTGGATCTGGATCATCACTCGATCTGGATCATCTCTCTAGACTGGATCTAGATCATCACTCGATCTGGATCATCACTGCTGGATCTAGATCATCACTCGATCTGGATCTCTCGGAGTCATCATAACTAGATCTGGATCATAGCTCGATCTGGATCTCCGCTGGTCATCATCATGTGTATACTATCTCGTCATAGGAAGTTCTATAGAGCCAGCCCTTTTTCATGCTGGTTGTAGGCCTACTCTCATGTAGGTCTTCGCCCAGCACTTACATCTAACTTGCTTGTCAGAAAGGCATGCCCAACACTCACATCTGATCATGTAGTAAACTATAATCACATCAGAAAGGCCCAGCACTCACATTCACCAGCATGATAGGACATCACATCTCTAACATCTGTGAAATGGCTCTGCACTTATATCTGACCTACTCGTCAGAAAGGCACAATCCCATCCAGGATGAAACCACATCCGCTCACAATGATGGGAGACTCTCATCCAGGCTGGATCCACATCCACTCATAATGATGAAATATTTCCTGCACTTATATCTGACCTACTCGTCAGAAAGGCACAATCCCATCCAGGCTGGAACCATATCCACTCACAATGATGGGAGACTCTCATCCAGGCTGGATCCACATCCGCTCACAATGATGAAATATTTCCTGCACTTATATCTGACCTACTCGTCAGAAAGGTACAATCCCATCCAGGCTAGAACCATATCCGCTCACAATGATGGGAGACTCTCATCCAGGAAGGAACCATATCCGCTCACAATGATGAAAGATTTGTGCACTCACATCTGACCTGGTAGGAACTGAATCCTACACCCTCATCAGAATGGCCCCCAGTCCCTGACTGAGCTACATGGTAACTGACCATGCGCCTCCACTCTCCCGGAGAGCAGCAGTAGCCCTTACATCTGTCCTACTCGACAGAATGGCCATCACTCACATCTGACATGGAAGGAACTAAATCCTTTAGCCATGAACAGAATGGTTCTGCCCTTACATCTGACCTGCTCGTCAGAATGGTGGTAGCCCTTACATATGTCCTACTCGACATAATGGCCAGCACTCACATCTGACATGGAAGGAACTAAATCCTTTAGCCATGAACAGAATGGCTCTGCCCTTACATCTGACCTGCTTCGTCAGAATGGCAATAGCCCTTACATATGTCCTACTCGACATAATGGCCAACACTCACATCTGACATGGAAGGAACTAAATCCTTTAGCCATGAACAGAATGTGTCTACCCTTACATCTGACCTGCTTCGTCAGAATGGCGGTAGCCCTTACATATGTCCTACTCGACATAATGGCCAGCACTCACATCTAACATGGAAGGAACTAAATCCTTTAGCCATGAACAGAATGGCTCTGCCCTTACATCTAACCTGCTCGTCAGAATGGCACAATCCCATCCAATGATAAAAGAATCTCAACTCCACTGAGGAGAGATTTCTACACTTACATCTGCAATGGAAGGAACCAATCCTCTCACCATGTCAGAATGGCTCTGGGTCTCATCACTGTCTCTAGGAGGAAGCCTCGATCTGGAGAACACCAAGTCTCTCTCTGAAGTACTCGAACTTCAGCCTAGCCAATGGCTTCGTCAATACATCAGCTATCTGTTCCTCCATCGCAACATACAGGAGCTTCACTGCTCCTCTCTGCACCATACCCCTGATATAGTGATATTTGATCTCAATATGCTTCGACCTGTCATGGAACACTGGATTCTCTGACAACTTCATGCAACTCTGGTTGTCACAATGTATACAGGTAGCATCCAGCTGGAGATCAAATATATCAGACAGTAGCTTCCGCAGCCATACTGCCTCACAACTAGCTGAACAAGCTGTGACATACTCTGCTTCAGTTGTACTCAGTGCCACACAGAATTGCTTCTTGCTAAACCAAGAGATCACACCTGATCCCATACTGAAGCAACATCTTGAAGTACTCTTCCTGTCGATGGCACTGCCTGCCCAATCTGAATCAACATAACCCTCCAGGTTAATCTTCTGATTCGTATCATACTTGAGCCCATAATCAATTGTGCCCTTCAGGTACCTCAGAATATGCTTTGAAGCAATCAAGTGAACACTTCTCGGATCTGTCAAATATTGGCTCAAGGTGTTCACAGCAAAGCAAATATCTGGTCTCGTGTTTGTCAGGTACATCAATGACCCAATCATCTGACGATGCATCGTAGCATCAACCGTCTCTAAAGAAGCATCACTCAATAGCTTGAGGTTCGATGCCATAGGTGTAGCCATAGCCTTGCAGTCCATCATCCCGAACCTCTTCAGGATCTCTACTGCATACTTCCCTTGTCCAAGGAAGATTCCATCTATACTCTGCCACACCTTCATACCTAGAACAATAGTGCATCGACACATAACAGGAGCATCATTGGTCTTCCACCTTCAACCTTGGATCAAAGGTTGGAATCCACTTTACTCTCAGTACAGCCTAGAATCATCAGTAATCTTCCCATCCTGTCGTACCATGTCAAACCTCAGGATCTTCTGCAATCACTCCCTCTGAAGCGGAGCATCATACTCCCTCTGTCTTCCGTACTCTATGCACTGAAACATTCTGTACTGGAGTGACAAGTAGTATCCATCTAGGATCACTGGATACTAAGATCCTCTATATTGAACTTCTTCAAAAGCTCATCTTGCAATCATCTGTGAGCTTGTCATCCTCTATCAACCTTGTAGCAAAGGTTAAGATATTCATCAAGCTCATCATGTATGTGTTTCAACTCTTACTGGTTGCAAATGTCTCTTCGTAGTCTAGGCATTCCTTTCATGAGAAGCCTCATGCTACGAATCTTGCTTTGTATCCCACGATGTTTCCATCTACTGCATGATGGAACTATGACATTCTCTTCAGGTCTCGATACTGCGCCCTGAAATCATTCTTCTTGAACTAGTCTTCCCTTTCTTCTTGATGGCTGGAAGGTTCTGCATCAATGATGTCATTGCACTCATCATATTATTCTTCATTTTGAAATGTCGTCACTTGCTCTTCGGAACAAGTCTTCATTCTTCTTTGCTTGTAGGCGATTATGTATGCGGACTTTCCTACAAGTCAAATGCAATTGTATGGTTAGAACATTTCATAAGGAATATTTATATTGGCAAACACTTATGCATAATTATATGATCATGCAACTACTTTAGCCAATACAACATTCATCCATATCTCACTGAAACTTTCTAGATGCCTTCCATCACTACCAAGACAACATTGAGATTGTGCACTAATCCAATATGTCAGAAAAGAGGTTTCATTCTAGATAAGTAGCAATGGAGAATTTGTATAGCACCATGAGCTACTTACCCATCACATGCATATTAGTAGTATACTGTTATTAATGCAAACATCCTATCATGCATAATATAATAACTGAATATAAACAAATGCATAACAAAACAATATCATGAAATGACAATTGAATACTTATCTTTATTTGTTTCGAGGGTAGACTCCTTCTTAAGCCTTCAGCTTCATCGTCTTCTTCATTCATAATCGCATCGTTTCTTATCCAAATGCTGAGTTGGATAAGGGGATCTTCAAGATTTGATTTCTTCATATTCCTCATTGCTTGAGGGATCTTCTTTGGATGATGAGAGCTTGATCTTCAGTTTCTTCCATCTCCCCTTCTCTTCTTATGAATCGAGCTTCTTCTTCTTCTTGAAGTCTGTTGAAATGTAATCACTTCCTTCTGGAACACATTCCTTGAATAAATGAATTCCACGATCCTGGGACGCCATTCAAGGTGGCCATCACCACTTTTGCATTCTTCACCGCTTCAAATTGTTCTTGATTTGAGAGACTCTTATGACTGCATGGTCTCTGCATTCTGGATCTTCACATTCTTCAACTAGTTTCTTTAGGTCATATTCTGATTTTGTTCTTTCCTTCAAATAGCTTTAAATTCAGAAAGACCTTCAACAGCTTTGCTTGCACTAGGTAGTGCTCTGTAATGCACATGTGCAAGCCTTCTATGCCAAAGCTCATTTGGCTCTACTATGTCATGGATCAAGGCTTGTTCTTGGATGGCCCTTCAATTTGTACAAGCCTCCTTCTTGTTCTCCAATCACTACCGCACCATCGATAGTCTTTTCTTTTGGCCACATGATGACTTGACCATCTATGAACGCAACCCCCATTCCTTTTGTATCAATGGAGAGAAGGTTCTTCTTGAGTCCTGGAACAAACAATACTTCTTTCATTGTTAGAGACTTACCAGAGTCTAGCGTGTATGAAGATTCTCCACTACCTTTTATTGGATATTGGTAGTCATCTTTTAGTTTCACCTTGTGAGGTGATTCATGTTCTGAGAGTCTTACAAAGGATTCCTTGAATCCTGTCATATGTTTAGAAGCCCCACTGTCTATAAGACAATCATCACTTCCATGAGTAATGTTACCTGTGAGAGCTGATATCAGAACATATTCATCCTCACTTGAAGAATCTTCACTTTCATATCTGGATCTCTTTCCAGATGGTTCATCATCCTCTCCAGCATGTGCATGATGTCTTCTTTGGCCTTGACCAAGTCCTTCTTGTGAAAGGCTTCTAACCTCGTCTCCCTCTAAAACTAGAACCTCTATACTCATGTAGGTGTCCAATCCATTTTCTTCAGAGAGATCATATACTTCCATGCTTGGAAGTTGTCAACTTCCCAAAGCTTGTCACCAAGCTGATCTGATATATCATATTGAAATGAGAACCTCAAATGGAAATAGCAAAGGATTAGATCTTACCGATTTGAGATGTCCGTCCTTGTCCCGAAGTTCGCTGATCTAGGGTTTGTCACAGAAATCCTAATTTTCAAAACTTGGAATTTTCATATCTGATTGGGCAAACAGATAGATCTCTTCAAATGGAGCTGTCCAATGTACTCATTTTCTGAAAACAGTGGAGGGAAACTCCCGGAACAGGAAGCCCTAATTTTCTGATTTCTTTTGCATAAATTCCTCTTACTGTTTCTATGATATCTCCGAAATTAATACTCCTATGTGTCTAAAATTTCTCACTAAGGTAACATCGCATGTCCTTGATCCAACACCATATGTTTCATTAGCATTGGTTTCACCATTTGGGATTTATGATCCTTTTCCCAAGGTGACCTGTTACAGGACTGTTCAGAACAGCGAAGTTGAACGGCATGCCACATGTCACTGGTTCATCTTCTGAGTCTGACCTTCAGACCACAGAAATTACATTCCGTGACCTTTCTGGAAAATCTTCAGTAATTCCATTTGGACCTCTGTAGCCCAAGATATTGCAGATCTCCCCAGGTGTCTTGTTTATGGATGATTTCTGGAAGAGGATGGAACCCTAACTTGGAGAGATCATATCTCCCAGAATATAGCAAATCAGAGGCTCAACTTTGGACACAGTGTTCATAGGGATTTTATCTTCGGCCCCTGCCATTTTTAGCTTTTGAGACTTTGCCAATCTTTGAATATAGTGACTGTACCAAAACTTATCAGTTTTAGTATTTAGGGTTTCTCCTAGCTAGGGGTCAAACTAGGGTTTGACTTTCCTGGAGATTTACCCAACCAAATTTCTTGATCCAAGTCTCTAAATTTCGGTTTTGATGAGGAGAAAAATCTTATGCTGGTCTCACCCAAAAATTCCTCTTCTGTAGAAATCCCTAATTTCCACATTGAAACTGAAAATGATTGAAATTGAATTCTGCATCGACAGAAAGATGCACCCTTCAATGGAGAGACATCCTAGCATACTTTTGCTGAAAATATGTGGAGGAAGATCCACAAAATAGGAATCC
>LPNX010451044.1:0-33799 GCA_001517045.1 Pseudotsuga menziesii
GCAACAAGTATAAAAGACAAGCCCAGCAAGACACCAAGACAAAAAGAGTAATGCACTAATGGCAAAACAAAAAGGAAAAATGACTAAAACTACTTTCAAAGAAGAATCAATGAAAGCGCGGTCTCTGGTCACAAAAGAGGCATCCAACGGACAACATCAGACCCAAGGAAGACCCAACCACACTCACAACCCACCCAGCAACTTCCCCCAACATCAAACCCACCAAAAGGGAGGATGTACGCGACTTTAGGCCAAAAACCCGCATGGAAAAGCCAATATACGCGACTTTTGGCCAAAAACCTACGTGGAAAAAAGGATTTTAGTGTAAAATCTATGTTTGTACGCGACTTTTGGCCAAAAATCCGCGTATGTACGCGAATTTTGGCCAAAAACCCGCGTGGACAGAGAAGGCAGTGGTAAAAAGCAGGCCAAGGGTCAAACAAATAAATGGGAGTGTCAATGGATGAACATGCTATGAAATGCAACCCAGAAACAAAGAGAAACAGAGAGCAAGTCAATAATATCAAGCCCATTGTGCCCATAAACCCCAAATAAAAACAAGGTACATCCCCAGCAGAGTCGCCAATTCTGTTACGGAGAGAAATTCCTATGGCTTGGGGTACCACAACAGACAGCTAGACTCCAGAAATCAATCTTCTCCAATATGCAATAGAAATAAGCAATCTAACACTAAAGGATCGAACCTCGTACCTTATTCCGGATGGTTGAAGTAGATCCCCGTTGAGCTTTCCAATCTTCAGCTTGAATTGTTATAGCACGTCCTCAACAACAAGTAAACAATACAAGCATACTATATTTCATGGTGTTAGATCTATTCTAGCATATATCATCAATAATGTAAAAGCATTTGACATATTCTAATGGAAACAATATTCATTCAAATACACATTATTGGACAGGAAAAGATATTTCTATTAATAAGAATCAGAGATTACAAGTGACAACCTCTGACGGCACGTCTGCGAACCGGAGAAACTGAATCCCCCACTTGGGCCTCCACCACCTCAATCCTCCATCACTTCGATAACAAGCTTACTAATAATGGGAAAGCTTGGGAAGAACACAACAGTGCTCCAAGGGACAAAGGGATGCAGACTCAAGCATAAAGTTCTGGCAACAATGGACTATAATTTCGATGCTCTCAATTTTGTCTTCCGCTTTCAATGTACCAAGGGGTTCCTTATATAGCTCTTCAAAGGGATACTGAAGGGTCGAATCCGTGCGATCTCAAGGCATATGGAAGGCCAGGAGTCATATGAGTCGGATCCAAGTCAAGGAACAGTCCAAAAGGATTTGGATTTATGCACAGATCCCGATGTACGCGACTATCGAGGGAATATCCGCGTATGTACGCGGTTATCGGGGAAAAAGCCGCGTATATCAATATTATAATGTTTTTTTGGGGATGATCAAGGTAACATCAAAAGATATAAAGTGGTCCAAAGGGGCTAATGAGTCTGCAGCGGGAGAAGGGAAGGCCATACACTGTGTGATTCACCTAGTGTGGTGAAATCCGCTATAACAGAACATTAAATGGGAAAATAGATGTGATGAAGCTCGTGGATTGATTGGGATGTCAATATATACTGATTTACAATTCCACATATCTGGAATTGATGAACCTGATAAAGCTTGAGAAAAGTTGGAATCTATGTTTAGTAAACACAATGAAATTCAGGGTCATCAACTTGAGAATGAGTTGATTTCCTTGAATCCAAATGATTTTTCATCCATTCAAGATTATTTATCTAATTATAAAACTCTTAGACTCTTATGTGAAAAATGCAATATTAAGAAAGAAGACAAACAATGTATTTATCATATTCTTTCAAAACTTGGACCTACATATTCTGTTTTTGTATTTACATTCTATTCCATGAAAGAATCTTTGACTACAGCTAGCTATCAAGTGCCTAGGCTTGATTCCTTTTGTGATTCCTTAATTAGAGAGAAAGATAAGCTCATTCATCTTGGAATAATTAACAATGAAGATACATTTGGGAAAGCCTTATTGTCCCAACAGAAAGAAAATTCCAAGCCTCCTAATAAATAGAATTTTTGCAATAATATGACAAACAATAAGGGTCTCAAACCCTCTTAGTCAACTCCTTATTTCAAAAATGACAAAGGATCCAAGCCAAAATGAAAGAAGACTGAGCGTCATTGCAATTTTGTGGGAAAGATAATCATGATGAATCTAAGTGTTTCAAGAAGATGGTAGCCTTGGAAGTAGCAATGAAGAAGCACCACATCAGCCTAGATTCATCTTCAGAATATACCTCTCATGGACATGCACTTTGTGCTTCTGGTTACTCTTATACTGCATCTTCTTCTTCTACTTCAAATGAATGGCTCATTGATTCTAGAGCATCTTATCATATTGCTAAGGATCAAGCCATCTTTTCTACTATGCATGAATGTGACACCAAGAAAATATTTATTGGTGATGATATATCTCTAAGTGTTGTAGGATTTGGAACAATTCCAGTAGAAAATGGTCATTTCAGTGATGTACTATGTGTTCCAAAAATTTCCTGCAATTTGTTATCAGTCTATCAAATTACTCATTCAGGTGAAGGTAAAACTGTGACGTTTACACCTCACCAAGTTGTAATCAAGGATTTTAAAAATCCTCAAAATGTCCTTGCTACTGGAACTGTTGATGATATTAGCAGGTTGTACAAATTTAACAACCTTCAGACATCACCTTTTCCTTTAGTTTTTGTTGCTCATAGTGATAACTTGAGAAAACTTTGGCATGAACGATTTGGTCACTTAAATTATCGCTTATTGCAACAACTATGTAAATACAAAATGGTGACTAGTTTTCTGATGGTATCTTGCAAGGATGGTGTTTGTTTCGGTTGTGTACTTGGAAAACATCATCGGGATAGTTTTGACAAATGTGCCTCTTGGCATACCTCAGTTCCCTTGGAGCTTGTGCATAGTGACTTGTGTGGTCCTCTTCCATCTATTTCCTTTTCTGGTTTCAAATATGACTACCCTAGATGCACTTAGGTTTACTTCCTAAAACTTAAGAGAGAAGTATTTAACATGTTCTTGGCCTACAAGGCCCTTGTTGAAAAACAATCTAGTCATCAAATTATTAAGTTAAGATCCGACAATGGAGGAGAATATGTTAACCACAAGTTCACTACTTTCTGCACTAAACAAGGAATCCAATAACAACACACTATTCCATATACACCACAACAAAATGGTGTAGCTGAACGGAAGAAGTACACTTTAAAAGAAATGGCTAATTATATGATCCAATCTAAGGGACTAAGTCTTCAATATTAGGTTGAGGCCATAAATTGTGCAAATTACATAGTTAATCGCACACCCACTAAAGTTTTACAAGTTATAACACTAGAAGAAGCATGGAGTAAAATTAAACCAGATGTAAGTCACTTCCGTGTGTTTGGTTGTGAAGCATGGGCTCACATTCCGGATAAAAAACGGAAAGCGTTGCAGCCTAAAAGTGAAAAGTGCATATTTTTTGGATATTTTGAAGATGCAAAAGGTTATAGACTTCTTCAGCCACATTCTCATGATATAATCATTAGAATAGATGTTAAATTTGATGAAAATTTCTTGGCCCAAAAACCTAACTTGGAGAGTGTGCCATATTTGTCCTGCGAGCCTAATTCAGAGATTGTGCCTTCTTATTCTTCTTCTTCCAACTTCCTTGAAAGGTTTCCAACTCTAGTTTCTAATGATGACAGTGAGGATGAAAATCTACCTCTGCCTATTCATGTTCCTCTAATTGCACCAGCACCAATGCTTCCTCGATGGGTCCGTTCAACATGTGAAGCATCTGGTGATATTGCTGGTGATCCTAGAGATCAATGTCGAACACATTCTTAGTTTCAGCGAGCCTCTTCTGTTTTGGCTCAAGTTTCCAAGAATCATGATCCAGAAACATTTGCAGAAGCTTCAGGAAATCCATATTGGGATGCAACTATTGATAAAGAATGATACTTGGGATCTTGTTCCTCTTCCAAAAGGAAGAAAACTTATTAGATGTAAATGGGTCTACAGAACTAAGTATGCATCAGATGAAAGTGTTGAAAGACTTAAGGCAATGTTAGTTGCCAAAGGTTTTTCCCAAGTTGAAGGGATTGACTACAATGAAACCTTTGCTCCCGTCGCAAAAATAAATTCCATCCACCTTGTTCTTTCCCTTGCAGCCTTACATAACTGGGAAGTCCATCAAATTGATGTCAAGTCTTCCTTTTTACATGGTGATTTATAGGAGGAAATTTACATGGAACAACCTCCTGGATATGTTCAGGATAACTCTAGCCTTGTTTCTCTCCTTAAGAAATCCTTATATGGCCTTAAGAAAGCTCCTAGAGCTTGGTATGCCAAAATGGATAGCTTTCTCCTTGATACTGGTTTTTCTAGATGCCATTATGACCCCAATGTCTATACCAAGAAAGTAGGAAACCATCTCATCATACTTGTTCTTTATGTTGATGATCTTAGCCTTACTGGTAGTTACCCTAAACTTATAACCCATGTGAAATCCAGTCTTAAGCAAAATTTTGAAATGTTAGACTTAGGACATTTGAATTATTTTCTTGGTCTCCAAGTGTTGCATACCAAAGAAGGAATCTTTCTTTCCCAGTATAAGTAGGCTTGTGACCTTCTTCGTCTCTTTCACATGGAAGGTTGTAAGCCATCCCCTTCTTCCTTCTAGTCTGGAGTCAAACTTTCTGCCACTTGTACTTCCCCTGAAGTAGATGCCACCTTATTTCGTCAACTTATTGGTTTTCTCTTATACTTGACTCGTTCTTGTCCTGACCTTTCCTTTGTCGTTGATTGTGTTTCCCGTTATATGCAAACACCTCATGAAAATCACTGGAAAGAAACAAAAATAATACTTCTATATATTCAAGGTACAATTCAATTTGGGATTCATTACAGTACAGGGGGGGAACCTTTGTGGGTTGGTTTCACTGATTCAGATTGGGCCAACAATCCTGATGATTGAAAGTCTACTGCAGGTTATGTTTTCAGTCCGGGATCTGGACCTGTCACTTGGGATTGTAAGAAACAATAATCTCTTGCTCTTTCTTTAACAAAAGCAGAATATAGAACCGCAGTTAAAGCCAATCGAGAATCTTTATGGCTTCAACAGATCCTTTGAGTTTGGTTTCAAACAGCAGCAGCCTACTCCACTTTGGTACGACAATCAAAGTGCCATCAAGCTTTCCAAAGATCCAATTCTACATCAACGCAGCAAACACATTGAGATACACATGCGACTCATCAGAAATCATGTTCATGATTGTGTTCTTGAAATGCTCTATTTCCCTACAGATGATCAAGTTGTAGACATCTTCACCAAGTCTCTTACAGAAACGAATTTTTATAAACTTTGATCTATGTTAGGATTTTGGGATGTGTCCTTAAGGAGGGATAGGCTCTAATGCCTCCTTCCTTCTCCTAATAGTGTCACTTTTGTAAATCCTTCAATCCTATCCCAAGTTGATCTTGAGGGGGGATGTTAGGATATTTAGACACTTAGGTGTTAGTTAAGATCAACTTGTGTAATATATCCATTAGGTAAAAGTCAGTTTCTTTAGTATGCATTAGTATGCATTTGTAAATATTCTAATCCGATGGTCATGATATGTTCTAGAAATAGAGTGATCCGATGGTTCAATTTCTCTTAGATCATACCTACCATTGATCCGTGGCTTGACACCTGATTGGTCCATGATCTCTATTTAAAGAGCATGGAGGGTCCTTGGCTAGTTGATCAATTATGAGAAGCTCATATGTAAATTTCTTTCTTTTGCATAATAAATTGCTTCAAGTAGCTATTTACTGGGGCTGTGGACTGTTTCCCTCTCGAGGGTTTTAATCACGTGACAAACATCGGTGTGTTGATTTGTGATCTATTTGTGTGAAGCGATTGCTTAAGGTGTTCGGTATTTTGGGAGTGCGTTGTGTACCCGAACACAGTTTGTGTAACTGTGTTCTTTTTAACACAGTAATAAACACTATATTTAAGCTTAACCTAATATTATACATTTAACTATTAACTATTACAAAAACAGAAAAATAAAGTAAGTAGGAACAACTTAGATTATATAAACAGTTTAATGAAA
Organism: Pseudotsuga menziesii; assembly: GCA_001517045.1. Lineage (NCBI taxonomy): Eukaryota > Viridiplantae > Streptophyta > Pinopsida > Pinales > Pinaceae > Pseudotsuga > Pseudotsuga menziesii. The sequence goes on from LPNX010451044.1 coordinate 6,144, forward strand.
TTATAGTAATAACTCAGGTTTTGCAAATAACCAATAAGTTATCTAAGTAATAATGTAAGTAAAACATTAGAAATCAAATAGTTCAAAGTAAAAACAACAATAATGTAGAGTTTTAATTTAAAATAAAAATACAAACCCTAATTAAGGAAAATTGTCAACCAAGTCTTTCCTTCTTTCCCTTTTTCCATAATAGGGTATTTAAAGTTTTATCCATATCCTAAATAATCAAATTCTTCATTATATAATTATAATATCTATATTATAAATGCCTTTATTAAATAAATTTTACACAGAAATAGAGTTTAGACTATTTATCATTTATATACTAAAATAAAATAACAAAAGATAAATTAAAATTTTCCAAATCAAATTTACACAGTCGTGCTCGGGTTGTAGTGACAAACCCTTTTTCCTTTTATTATTTCTTAAGTAAATCTTTAAACTAAAAAGAAAACCCATAATCTAGATTTCACATTAAAATTCCACATAATAACCTCATTTTAACAAAAATCAAAATTATGGACATTTACAAACAACGAAATCCTTTCATTTTCTTTTATCAAATCATTCATCAGATACAGGTAAATAACAACAAGGTTTCTTTAATATTTCATTAATCTAAGATTAAACAAACTGAAATATACAACACTTTAAACACAATAGTCCAAGTCTTTCATAGACTTCCATCAAACACAGCCCGCTGCCAAACTCTTTGTTTTCAACACAGTTGAGTTTTAGAATAAATCAATACTTATAAGATTTCAAACCCTATTTATGCATAAATTACAGTCCAACAAAACAGAGCTATGGTCTAATGGAGTTTACAAGTAATTCTTCAAAACAATCAAGCCACGGCCACCCATGCTAGCAGAACCCTACTCATCGTTGAAGGAGAAACCTCTGGGTAAACCGAGGCTTACCCGGTTGTCTATGAAGTGGAGGAGATAAATCCTATAGCTAACCCTTCCTCTCGCACTCTACTTCAGCCTTGTCACAACCACCTGTAGTGAATATTCGAAACACATTCATTACTCTTCTTCCTTAAAAACTTGTAAAAATCGAGATTGCAAGAATGAAAGAAAGGGAAGAGGGGAGACATAAATTTTTATACCTGAATTATATCTCTCACGACCGCAACTTTAATATCAAACCTCCGTTTTGGAAGCATATCTCATCTCGAGGCCACTATGCAATGGAGAGTAAAGAGGAAGGGTCTTCACCACTACAAGAGCCAAGAAACCATGACAAAAACCCTGATTTTAGAACCTAAAAACTCTACAGTTTAAACCACGACAGCTTAGAGCTTTGTTGAGGCCTGGAAATTTGCAGGCAACAACATCAAGGGATTCTCCCCAGTCAACGTTCCCAACTATCCCGTGACTTTTTGGTATAGGGAATCCGTCCGGTTTGCGGTCCGGCTACCGTAGGTCAAAGTAACAAAAACAGAGGCTTTACCGGTTGCGGCCCGGTCCACCGTGTATTTTTGTATTTTTTATTTAAGTATGATATGCATCTGCCTAATTAACCATGCAGGGTGATAAATATGCAAAGAGTAGTCACAATGTGATGCACAGGTTCTTAGCTCTCGTCTTAGAACTCACAAGCATCCAAATCATGCAAGAAAATAAATACTAACTAAACTATCTCTAGAGAGCTGGGTATTCATTCATGAGTAATGCACCCCTATTCATGTGTTATGGCAAATCACAGATAGCAGTTCTTATAACCAAACATATAAACATGAAGAAAAGTATATATGATAAGATAGCTCATCAACAGTTAAAAATTCCATTACTCATAGTGGAAAAGACGTCATAAAGGTACTGAAGAACATTCAGAAAAGAACATAGGTTTCAAGAAATTAGAACGCTCTTACAGCTAATGAGGCACAACTGAAAATGAAATAGTTCACATTCAACATTGCTCATTTAATCACATTGACATATTCCACACAGCACTTCATCCACCAGGCAAAATTTGCAGTCTCTAGTTGTAAAATGAAATAATTCCTCTTACAAGCATTAAGTTACAAGTTTTTCTAGGGAAAAATCCCTTTCTAAGTTCTACTTTCAAATATTTAAACCAGCACCGCCGACCGCTTGGGCTACCTCCCCAAACGTATGACCTTTCCCCTCATTCAAAACGCTTCATCTTCCCATTTTATTTTCTGTGTGCCTTCATGATCTGATGAGTAACTGACAGAGCTTTCGGGTTTGTACCTTTGTCGCCATTCACTTTGTCTTTTCCTTCGTTTGTCCTGCTTAAGATCCTGATGTTTTCGGCTCTACTTTTACCAAATTACCCATCTCCCTTCGCACCGTAGTAGTTTGACCATTCTACGGAAACCACCTACAATCAAATGATGTGCATCATTCATTGGAATAACCTTCAAATCATATCAACTACAACGGCTAAGAATTAAGAGAGGCCATGCACAGTATTATTGTCACGAAGCTTAACCAACGTTGGCACTACTACTTCGTATACCCACGGGTTCATAAGAAACCACCAACGACAAGAACAGAGAACTCATCAGATGCTCAGGGAGCTAGAATCAGAAGCTAAAAGCTCTGCCCCAGCCACAACAGTGGAAGCAAAAAAGGTTAAGGACATGCGACCTGTGGACGGGAAAACTCTCAATCGGAAGTCGGAAGATATTTACATCGGAAGCTGAATGAATTTCCCAGCTGCAATGGTGGAAAAGGAAAGGTTAAAGACACGCGCAAATAAAATACTAATAAGCATCGGCAGTCGGAGCACTTTGTACTTCGGGTGTTTAGCTGCTTTAGGAGCCACAACGGCGGAAGAGGAAAAACTACGACTTCCAATTGAACAAAAAATGACGCCTGATCAATAGAAACTATTAAGTGTTCGGACAACTTTAAAATTCAACAGCGGTCAAAATCCATTTCACCTTTGAAACAACGACCCATCAAAGAACAATTAGCAACACTAAACTCAAATTTGCAACCCGTGGAAAAATTCAAACACAAACAACCTCCGGAGACAGGCTGCAAGTAAATCGTTAAAATCATCCAAAATTAAAACATGACCGAAAATTCACGGATTAAAACGACTTGAAGCAACCTTCAATCATGAGGAGGGGACCAAAATTTTAATAAATTTGGGGAGAACAGTTGCAGCTGCAACAATTGGCGACTACCTGGTGAACCTAGATATCTGGACAACTACTTCCTTAAGTAACAGACTGTTTAACAATGAAATCAACATGTTGAATTCTTCTAGATGTATCGATTTCCCAAATGGAAGATACATGAACTTTGAATCATTGAGGGTAGTCCTGTTCAGGAAAATGGAAACCAAGGTTTCAAAGTCAAGATAACTCTTTCGAGGCTAGAAGTATGAGTTTCATTTTTTACCTCTGTCTTTGGGTAGCTTCCAGCTTGGACACCACAGGATCGTAACATCTGGTAAATAGAAATATTCATTTGTTCCTCATTCCCATGCCATTTTGCACTTTTGTCCTTTTGATTCCTCCTCATGCCTTTCTTTCTGAATTTTTTATTCAGGCTCCTCTATCCATAGTGTCCTTTTGTGTGAGAGATGTATTTAGTTTTCAGCTCACGGACGGAGAGGAACTTTTGGCAATTTTATATTCATATGATTTAGTACTTTGTTTTGATATACATTGCTTTCTTAGGAGTTTTTTTACTCTTTTTAGCCTTTTGGCTTTCAATTTTTTGGCATGGGATCATTTATATATAATATACCGTTTACCCTGCTTCCTTTCCATGGGTCTTTTGCTGTCACCCCCTTAGGACATTTTTAAGTGTGAGATAGATGGAGCCTCGAAATAGTATTCCAGACCTATTAATCTTGAGTTACTTTATAGGGATTAAGCAGGATTTCAATGCGTTCACAGCCATTTAGGAAAACTGCTAAACTAGAAGAAACTCTATCAGATAAAACCATAATACACAGTCTTATAATAAAGGATTTTAGTTGGTCCAAAATTCTAATGCTATCCATGCGACCAAAGCTTGCTTCTTTTATTTAAAATCAAACAGAAAATCTAAAGTAAAACAAAACTAAACTTCAAGACTCAAAGACTCAAAAAGACAGCTAAGATAGATTATTTATATACAAGACAGAAGAACCCAAACAAATCCTTAGGAAAAATAAGGCTTGAGAACCAAACCATTTACTGGTAAGTTCTCTTCCCAACCCTGTAGATCCTACAACTTACAAGTAGAAGGGCCAAGATTTGCCGCAACATGAAAAGGTCCTACCCACACCTGCTGGAATTTAGTATGTTTTCCTTTCTCATCATGGGGGTGATCCCACTTAAGAACCAGATCTCCCACTTCAAACTCTTTTGTTCCTACTTTATGTTTGTCAAACCATCTCTTTATTAGCTCATGTTGTTGCTTAAAGCGCTCTCTGGCTTTAGATCTAGCCTCTTTTGCTTTCAGGATATTATTTATCCTTATTTGCAAAACTTCATCATCTGACCCTCTAGATTCTTGAGCTATTATGGAAGAAGGTAGCATGATATTGGGAGGAAGAATGCTTCTTTACTGTAGACAAGGGTATATGGAGACACTCCAATCAAAGACTTGGGGGTGAGTCTATCAGCCCAAAGGGTATTTGGTAGCGCTGAGTGCCAACTCCTCTAGTTTTCTATTACAGTCTTCTTTAAAATTCTAATCAGATTTTTGTTAGAGGATTCAGCCATGCCATTTCCTTGTGGATAGTAATTAGCAGGATAATGCAATTTTATCCCTTTGTCATGAGCAAAAGTAGTTAATTTAATTGATGAAAAGTACTTAGCATTATCAAATACTAACGAAACTGGAACTCCAAACCTGGTCATGATATGATCTTGTAGGAAGCTAATGACCACGTCTTCATTTATTTTGCGCAGCGGGATAGCTTCGACCCAGCAAGTGAAATAATCGGTCGTAGTTAGAACGTACTTGTGATGTAGAGAGGAATTTGGTTTTATTTCTCCAATAATATCCAACCCCCATTTCTCTAATGGCTCCGTGATCATAACCGGCTTTAGGGGTGCCACTGCTTTAGGTTGTCTCCCACTACAACTTTGGCAAATATCAAACTTCTTGACATGTGCGTGTGCATCTTTGAAGAGCGTAGGCCAATAGTAACCTGCCCTAAGGATTTTGTGGGTTGCAGTATCTCCTAAATAATGTCCCCCAGCAGGTCGATCATGCAAATCTGTCATTAATTTCTTCGCATCTTCTTTCTCTAAGCATCTCAGGAGAACTCCGTCATAGTTCTTCCTGAATAATATTCCTTCAATAATTTGATAGGATGCTAATTTGAGACGCATCGCTCTTCTTTGCTTAGAATTCCAATGTTATGGAAACAACCCTATCTATAGGTAATGCACGAGATCTCTATACCAAGACTCGGGAGCTGTAAACAAAGGACATACCTCCATTACATGTAATTCGGCTTCATCCTCCCAGGCGTGTTCTTCATTTTTTCCATTTTCAGTCATCAATTTGCACAACCCTTGCCCTTTAACTATAGAGGCTAGCTTGAATTCAAGGTCGTACTCTTGAAGAGATGTTACCCAGTTGCCCCTTCTTTCTCCTAACTCCTTCTGTACAAGAAGGGACCTTACAACTGGGTAGGGGACGATCACCTTGGTTCGATTTTTTAAAATATAAGGCTTGAATTGCTTTACTGCTTTAAATACTATGTAAGCTTGTTTATCAATGGCTGGGTAATTTAATTTGGCCCCTTGTAGACCAATTCTCATGAAATATATTGGTAATTCATCCCCCCCATCTTCCTTTTGGGTAAGCACAGCTGCCAGTGAATCATCGGATGCGAAGGTATATAGAATAAAATCTTTGTCGAAATCTTGGCTCTTTAGGGAGGGTGCGTGTGCAACATCAGTCTTGATTTTACTGAAGGCATTCTTTTCAATCTCAGTCCATTTGAATTGTGCATTTTGCTTCACCATTTGTAGCAGAGGCTTGACAATCTGAGCAAAATCAGGCACAAATCTTCGCACGTAGTTAATTGTTCCCATAAATGATTGCATCCCTTTTTTATTATGGGGTAAGGGAATATGTTCAATGGCCTTGATCCTTTCTGGATCGATATAAATTCCCTTCTTTGAAACTATGTGACCCAGCAACTTGCCCTCCGTGACAACGAACACACATTTCTTGGGATTGAGTGAGATGCCATATTTCCGATAGCATTCAAAAATATTCCTTAAGTGAAACGCATGCTCTTCTTTCCTCTTTGAAAATATTGTAATATCGTCAAGGTACACTACAGTACTACGGCCAATCAATCCACGGAAAGCTATGTCCATAGCCCTCTGAAACGTCACTCCAGCATTTATAAGCCCAAAGGGCATCCTTCTATAGGCAAAGGTTCCCCATTTGGTTCTAAACGTTGTCTTCAATCTATCTTCTTCGGATACTAATACTTGATTGTAGCCAGAGAAACCATCTAATAACGAAAATAGTTCAAAACCTGAAACCATGTGTAGCAGTTGCTCCATGGGTGGAACAGGATAGTTATCTTTGTCTGAAGTACGGTTTAAATTCCTGAAATCCACGCAGAGTCTGATTTCTCTAGATTTTTTTCTCACTGGTACCATATTTGATACGCACTCAGAGTGTCTGGCCTTAAAAATGATTCTAGCATCCAATAATTTCTTCACTTCACTCTGAATCAGCGGTTCCAATTTTGGATGCATTTTTCTTAAAGGTTGCTGATACGGCTTGACACCAGCTTTGATGGGAATAACATGTTTGATGATGCTGATGTCATATGTTTTCAAATCTTCGTATGTCCATGTGAAAACATCTTTGTATTGTTTAAACAGATTGATGAACTTGTCTCTTTCTGCTGGTGAACAACATTTGCTGAGATTCACAAATTTAGGATTCTTCTTAGTCCCTAAATTTATCAGCTCAAACTGTAGAGATGAGCTATGGGTCTTCACGTTGGCTGGTCTTCTGAACTTTTCATTTAAATTGAACATTCTTTCTAACATTTTGACTCCCTTCGGGATGAAATTATCATACTTCAGCTCGGCCTGATGTTCTTCATTATCTATAATTGCTCCTTTAAATACCTCGTCATTCGTTAAGCATTCTATACTTTTCTGGTCATCATCAAACACTCGTAGGTTGGTAATCATATCAAGTACTGAGGGCCTGAAAAGTAATTCAACAGAGCATCGATTATTAGTGGGTACCAACCTAGCGGCTAATGTGGCCAACAAGTCAGCCGCTGCATTTTTAAGTCTTGGAATTGAAATAATATTGAATGCATTAAAACATTTAAGTAGGTCCCATACCTCATTTTGGTAAGCCTTTAAGTGAGGGGAAACACAATGTATTTGATTCCGGATTTGTTTCACAATAATTTCAGAATCTCCAAAAAATTTCAGATTACTTACCTTTAATTCAATCGCTTTCCTTAAGCCCTGCACTAGCGCTTTGTACTCGGCTGTATTATTCGTACATTCAAACTCTAATCTACATGAGAGAAAATGTTTATTCTTCTGGGGGTCAATCAGGACACAACCGGACCCTGACCCTTCTAACGTCTTAGAGCCATCAAAAAACAAAGTCCAAAAATCACTAACTACTGAATGCAAATCTACTCCTACGGCTAAGTTTACTATGTTATAGTCAATCTCATCATCCTCTGAGAATCGAAGGAGATCAGGCTGAGTGTCTGATGTGTTGCTGGCTTCTTCTGCTTAGTAATTTCCTGGTTCCAACTCAATAAAATAGTTCCCTAATACAGAACCCACTGGTTCATTATTCTCGTCCAATTGAGTAACATTGTATTTCATGTGAGGCTCCCTTAAAATGTGCTTAAAATATTAATCTGGTTCGGACTTCCTTTGTATGGAAGCCATAGATGCGACCAATCCGAGGAAAAATATCCATTTAGTTTGGCCGACCAATCTCTGCTTAGGACAAGACCGTAAGCGTTTGGTATATCAGCCACCACAATATTAATGACTTGGCACACTTTATTATTTGATGCCAGATGGACTAGGACATCTTCCATCTCACCAATTACCTTTACATCCTCCTATCCAACTGAACAACCCTCCACATGGATGGCTTAGGTTGCCCATTTATCTTTTTACAGACTGATATTGGCATAACATTAACCGACGCCCCTGAGTCTACCAGTCAATTATGTACGTTGTGATTGAAAATTTCGAACGTGAGGAGGAAAGGTGGATGTTTTCCTTTAGACTTACCTCCAACACTGGTTTCACCGATTTCTTCTTCTTCCTAAGGTTGATTTTCAGTGGGCATATTCTCATCTGATGCTTCAAGTGCTTTCAATAGTCTTTCTCTTTGCTGCGGCACTTTACACATTTCAAATAAGGAAACGTTTGCCTTTTCCTTCTTGATATCTTCCATGATGTCATAATCCATTTGCAATTCAGTAGAATGTGGCTTATCAATATTCATTTTCCCTTCAGTGGGCTTGGTGAACGTATCAGTCTGCCTAGGATCTTGGCTGGTAATTGTGAATTCAGGAATTTTATCAGCTGCGGAATGATTTTGAAATTTCTTTACATTTTTTTGCAGCCTTTTGATCTTTGGGAGAATGAGACTATATTCTTTAATTGGCCCTTAGATTCTTGTTGCTATGTTGGTTTCCATGACGTCCTTGTACCACTGATTCTTTTCCTCTTCAACATCAAATAACGAAACATAATCCCACAAAACCATGGTTTCCTCTTCTTGTTCTTTCATTGAAGTAGTATTCTCTTTTCTTTCTTCATCTCCATCTTCCGTTAACTTAGAATCCAACAGCTGATTCATAACCAACGTCATTGATTTTATCCATTGAGGACAATTTATTTCAGAGTGTGGTTGTTGGTGGAAAGTGCAAAAATTTTCCATTCCTACTTCTGTTAGATTCATAGATGCAACATTGTGAGGAGGAGGTTGAGACTGATTGTTATCCTCTCTTTTCTTATAATAAGGCTTATAGAATTTTTGTGTTTCCTTCTCTTTCTCCAAATCTATGATTTTGTTGGAAAGCTTCTGCATCATTTTTGCCATATTTTCAAAATCTGGCGATTTCTCTTCCTTAGGCTTAGTAAACAATAAGGATTTCCTTCCTGCACCTTTCTCTCCTGACTGTTCTAGATAATCTTCGATACTTTCTCTCTTAGCCTCCACTACTTCTGCCTCTACATAGGTTTCTGCCAAAGTAGGCTTGGCCTTTATTTTGGCAAACATGGCCAACTCAGGGCCTAAAGCTGAAGTATAATATTCAATCAGTACCTTGTCCGAAGGTTTATCAGCTTCAGAAAAATTCTTGAGATATGCTGCAAACCTTTGCGTGAAACTGTGCACCTTTTCCTTTCTTTCTTTCTTCAAGGCGCATAGCCCTTTCATGAGGGCTGCATGAGTTTTATAAGTTGCATACTTACTTCTGAAAATTCTCTCAAAGGTATCCCAATCAGGGATAGAGTTAGCAGGAAACCCAAAATACCATGACGCTGCAGCTCCTTTAAGGGTATGCGGAAATAGTCTACAAACTACATCCTCATACTCCCCAGCCCTCAACCCTTCTATTGCTAAGTAAAAACTTTGCAGGTGATCATCTACTAATATCTTCTCATTTGGGTCGAATTTGGGTAGCATCTTTTCAAAGGATTGAGGTAAATCATGTAGCGGAGGCATTAGATTTAAAGGTGATCTGGCTCTCCAAGCAGGTGGTGGATTTGGTGGGTTGGGTGGTGGATTATCATTTACTCCTACCACGAGTCTGGGTGGAGAGTGAGGAGGTGAGCCAATAGGAGTGTGAGTAGGAGAACTGTGAGGGGAATCTGGGCCTTTTTGATTCAAAGGTAGTACAACTTCCTGTAAGGCTATTTCTACAAGTTCTTCCCAGTCTCCAACCAGCACTGAGTCTTCTACTATAGGACGATCTTTCTTTTTATATTCTCTTCTGGGAAATTCAGGGATAATTGGAAATCCCCCAATCTTCTTTACATATGCCCTGGTGTGTCTTCTCAGGTCATTAACAATTTCGTTGCCAACAGAATATAGATGTTCTCTATTCCTTTCTTCCGGCATTGGATTATGAAGTCCACTGCTTTCAGAACTGTTACCGGTGGAATAATCTCGAGAAAACGGGTTTCCTCGGCCAGCCATGCACTGGGGGCCCTCCTTCTAGTGCCAGAACTGTTGAGGCCTGGAAATTCGCAGGCAACAACAGCAAGGGATTCTCCCTATTCAACGTTCCCAACTAGTCCGTGACTATTTGGTATAGGGAATCCGTCCGATTTATGGTCTGGCTACCGTAGGTCAAAGTAACAAAAACAGAGGCTTTACCGGTTGTGGCCTGGTCCACCATGTATTTTTGTATTTTTTATTTAAGTATGATATGCATATGCCTAATTAACCATGCAGCGTGATAAATATGCAAAGAGTAGTCACAATGTGATGCGCAGGTTCTTACCTCTCGTCTTAGAACTCACAAGCATCCAAATCATGCAAGAAAATAAATACTAACTAAACTATCTCTAGAGAGCTGGGTATTCATTCATGAGTAATGCACCCCTATTCATGTGTTATGGAAAATCACAGATACCTGTTCTTATAACCAAACATATAAACATGAAGAAAAGTATATATGATAAGATAGCTCATCAACAGTTAAAAATTCCATTACTCATAGTGGAAAAGACATCATAAAGGTACTGAAGAACATTCAGACAAGAACATAGGTTTCAAGAAATTAGAATGCTCTTACAGCTAATGAGGCATAGCTGAAAACGAAATAGTTCACATTCAACATTGCTCATTTAATCACATTGACATATTCCACACAACACTTCCTCCACCGGGAAAAATTTGCAGTCTCTGGTTGTAAAACGAAATAGTTCCTCTTACAAGCATTAAGTTACAATTTTTTCTAGGGAAAAAGCCCTTTCTAAGTTCTACTTTCAAATATTTAAACTACCACCGCCAACTACTTGGGCTACCTCCCCAAACGTATGACCTTTCCCCTCATTCAAAATGCTTCATCTTCCCATTTTATTTTCTGTGTGCCTTCATGATCTGATGAGTAACCGACAGATCTTTCGGGTTTGTTCCTTTGTCTCCATTCACTTTGTATTCTCCTTCATTTGTCCTGCTTGCTATCCTGATGTTTTCGGCTCTACTTTTACCAAATTACCCAACTCCCTTAGCACCGCAGTAGTTTGACCATTTTCCGGAAACCACCTCCAATCAAATGATGTGCATCATTCATTGGAATAACCTTTAAATCATATCAACTGCAGCGGCTAAGCATTAAGAGAGGCCATGCACAGTATTACTGTCACAAAGCTTAACCAACGCTGGCACTACTATTTCGTCTACCCATGGGTTCACGAGAAACCACCAACAACAAGAAAAAAGAACTTATTGAATGCTCAGGGCACTGGAATCGGAAGCTAAAAGCTCTTCCCCAGCCACAACGACAGAAGCGAAAAAGGTTAAGGACACACGACCTGCGGGTGGGAAAACTCTCAATCGAAAGTCAGAAGATATTTACATCGGAAGCTGAATGACTTTCCCAGCCGCAACGGTGGAAAAGGAAAGGTTAAAGACACGCGCAACTAAAAGACTGATAAGCATCGGTGGTTGGAGCACTTTGTACTTCGGGTGTTTAGCTGCTTTAACAGCCGCAACGGCGGAAGAGGAAAGACTACGACTTCCGATTGAACAAAAAATGATGCCCGATCAATAGAAACTATTAAGTGTTCGAACAGCTTTAAAATTCAACAGCGGTCAAAATCCATTTCACCTTCAAAACAGCGGCCCATCAAAGAACAATTAGCAACACTAAACTCAAATCTGCGACCCATGGAAAAATTCAAACACAAACAACCTCCGGAGACAGGCTGCAAGTAAATCGTTAAAATTATCCAAAATTAAAACATGACTGAAAATTCATGGATAAAAACGACTTGAAGCAACCTTCAATCATGAGGAGGGGACCAAAATTTTAATAAATTTGGGGAGAACAGTTGCAGCTGCAACAAGCTTACAGTTCCCGTTTATGTGACTCTTACGGAGATAAAAAGACTTGTTGTTTTACTATGGAGGCCGAAAATGCCGATATCCCGTCGACTCTACCTCTCGACAGCGAAAATGACGGAGAGTAAGCGAAAAATTGGGTTTTGGTCCAACTTATATTTAGGGTTTACACTTACAAAACCCTAACCCTTGAAATCACCAAATGTGGATTCCACTAACACACAAATCGCATGGGTTTGGATATATTTTTCTCTATAGTCCTATATGGCCTCTTGAAAACCTGCGTTGTAAACAAATATTTTAAAAAGATGATATCATTATATTATAAACTTTGCAATTACACATGTTATTTACCTTGGCAATATCAAATTTAAAACTTTGCATATATCATTATATCGCATATGCATGTGTTCATTCTCAAATTTATAACAATATCTAGATGTAGGTTAATACTTGTTTAAGTTAACATCATGGTAAATGTTAATACAATAGCTTGTGTAATTACTCTGGTAAAAGTAAATAAGGTATTGTGATACTTTTCTATAGAATTTTCATATTGTATTGTTGCATGTGGGATTAGGATCTAATTTACCAACAATACGACAATTATAATATTTGCAAGTTATAATCATAGTTCGGTTAATAACACAAGCTTCTACTTTTCTTATAATTCCAATCACTTATGCCTTTAAATAAATATAAAAAAATAATTATATAGGTAACATTATATCATTAAGCCTAGAATAAGATGGTTAAAAACATATACCTATAACGTATTGAAAATACTTAACCAATTCAAGAATTGGAAAGGAAGTAGGTTTGACAATACCTTCTTTACACACATCGTTAAGTTAAATAATTATTCTAGCATTTTACTTTTGCAAGTTGAGATAATTAGTCTCGATCGTGAAACTGGAAAACAAAATGTTTTACCTGTAAAAAAGACATGTACAAGAATCATCATTTCATTGCATTAGCTTCAATAAGCTAAGCAATCGTTGACACAAACAGATAGTCCCTTCAGTAAGCAAGAAACAAACATTAGTACATTGTTTTCATAATTAAATAAACAATTGATTTTAATACTTACTACTTTAGACCATTTACTTTCTAGATCGATCTTCTTTGCTAAATTTTAAAGGTAGTTAGTAAAGAAAGTACCATCGAAATTGATATATGAATTTTTTTTAGTATATGGATTATACCTTAATATGTTAACTGTTAGTAGTTAAGTTACTCTCTTAAGTGACGATTGTAAACATTAATTGTCGCAGGAAAAAAATTAATTTTTTATGAAATTTTTGGGGTATTACATATGGTATCAGAGCACACGTTAAGACACTAGGCCTGAATGCGGCTCAACTCGCATAGTCAAATAGTAAATAGAATTGCAGGGATAGAAGGACTTGAAGAGTATGCAGATGAAGGGTCCCCATTGAAAGAAAAAAGTAATTCTAGAAAAGAACCGATTAAGGAAGAAATAACTAACAATTCCTCTGAAATGTTACAAAGCATTAAAGAATTACAAAATGAAATGGAAACAGTAAAAAAAGAGAACGAAAGAATTCTAATAACTCAAGAGGAGTTGAATCAGATACTGATGGACAAATTTCAGAGTGAAGGGAAGGAAAAACAGAAAAGATCTGACAATACATCCTATCAACATAAAAGTCAAAAGTCCAAACATTCTAAAATTTAAAGTAGCTCGTCCTCTAAAATTTATGGTAATTCACACAAGAAGAATCGCCAGTATTCTAGCGATAGCAGTGGAGATAATTACCAATCTAGAAAAATAAAATATAAGCCTTGTGAGGAAATTTCAGGAGAATTTAAGAAGATAAAAGCACCAAATTTCAACGATGAAACTGAGAAAGGGGGTGAAACCGAAGCATGGCTGTCTGGAATGAAGAAGTATTTCCAAATCTATAATTACTTCAACCAACTAAAAGCAAGAATGACCATTTACAACTTAACTGGAAAGGAAGATATCTGCTGGAAGGATTTAAAATGAGTAAAAGGTATTAAGGAAAAGAACATTAACTAGAGTACCTTTAAAAAATACTTTAAAAATAAGTTTCTGTCGGAAAAGTATTATGAAGAGCGAGCTAAATAATTCTATGAACTAAAGTTGGGAACTATGAACATGAGAGAATTAAACAATAAATTTTTAAGTTTACTACGTTACATGCCTTACATTGTGGATGAGAATCCCAAGGTGCAGCGTTTTCTAATCTATTTACCTTTTCACATTAAAGATAGAATTGAATATGATAATCCTAAAAACCTTGAGGAGGCTATGTAAAAGGAAACGTTTTGCTATGAGCAGAACCAAAAAAGGGAAAGCATGCCAAACTGGAAGGCCAAGAGGTCTAATAATTTTGAACATAAAAAGAAGAATTTCACATCTAACCGCAATTTTAAGAATAATAACACACGTAACTTTCTTAATAAGAATTTCCAAGGAAAGAAAGGTAACTCACAGTCAAACTCTAATGGTCCTAGAAATAAAGAACTTGCTAATAATCACAGCAACTACATTAAGAATAATGAACGTAAAGAGCCAATAAAGTGTTGGGATTGTAATGGACCTCATTATGCATTAGTATGCCCTAATAGAAATACGACTATAAGCAACATCATACAGTGTAGGAGAAGATTATTATCAATGACTTAGCAAGGGGAATTCCCAGGATCAACATAGCACTGGAAAACATGTAGGATGATTATCAAACTTCCATGGTGGAGGTAGAAGATAATTTGAATCAAACACCCATTGCTATCTTAATTGACCCAAGGGCTATCCTGAGTTATGTTTCTCATAGTTTAGTAGAAAAATGAAATTTATCAGTAGAAAAGTTTGCAAAGTCATGGCTAGTTAAACTAGCTACATGAGAAAAAAGAAAAGTGATTAATTTTGTAAAAGACTGCACTATATTTATGAATCAGTTTGAAACTTCTATGAAGCTAAATGTACTTCCGTTAGGATCTTATGATGTATTAATTGGTATAGACTAGTTAGAACAACATAGAGTAGTCTTGAAATTTTTTGATAAAACTTTTATATGCATGAATAATGAAGGAAAAACAGTAACTGTAACAAGAATTCCTAGGAAAATAGCTATCAGACAAATCTCTGCCTTGCAATTAAAGAGAGTTGTTCGAAAAGGTTGTAAAGCCTTTGCTGTAACTGTAACTCATGAAGAACATATTAATAATGAAGAGAAACTAAAACTAAAAGATATTCCAATCCTGAGGGGGTATTTAGATGTATTTTCGGAAGAAATTTTGGGATTGCCTCTGAAAAGGGAATTAGATTTCACTATTGAGTTGGTACTTGGTGGAGTGCCCAAATCAAAAGCTCCCTATTGGATGAATATATTGGAACTAAATGAATTAGACACACAGTTAAAGAAAATTATTGATAAAAGTATATAATACCAAGCATGTCTCCTTAGGGAGCACCTGTCATTTTTCATTAAAAAAAAGAATGTTACTCTACGCTTATGCATTGACTACCGTCAACTTAATAAAATGACTATTAAAAATAGATACATGTTGCCCCGCATAGATGATATGTTTGATTAGCTGCGCGGAGCAACTATATTCTCAAAGATTGATTTATGATCTGGTTACCATCAATTTCGGATCAAAGATGAAGACATTTTTAAAAGAGCTTTTAGGACCAGATATGGGCACTATGAGTTTGTTGTCATGCCATTTGGGCTCACTAATGCCTTGGTTGTCTTCATGTGTTTAATGAATAATGTATTGCATAAGTATCTCGATAAATTTGTAGTGTTTTTCATTGATGACATTCTAATTTATTCTAAGTATAAAGAAAAACACACAGAGAAATTAAAAATTATTTTACAAGTGTTGAGGGAACATCAGCTTTATGCTAAATTTAGTAAGTGTGACTTCTTTAAAGATAAAATACAATACTTGGGCCATGTAATAACTAAAGAGGGGATCTCCGTTGATCCAAAAAAGATAAAATAAATTGAAAAATCTTCGGTCCCAAAGGAGGTGATTGATGTACAATCATTCATGGGGATTACTGGTTACTATCAAAGATTCATTGAGGGGTTCTCAAGAATCGCAAATCCCATAAACTCTTTACAAAAGAAAGGAAAGAAATTCTAGTGTAATTAAAAGTGTGAAGAAAGTTTTAAGAAATTAAAAACATTATTAACTATTGCACCGATGTTAAGAATTGTTGATCCTAATAAGGACTTTGTTGTATCCACTGATGCATGCAACGATGGTCTAGGTGGGGTCTTAATGCAAGAAGGACACGTAATTGCATACGTGTCTAGGAAGCTTAAAATTCATGAGAAAAACTACGCTACTTACGATTTAGAGTTGGTTTCCGCCATACATGTTTTGAAGATGTGGCACCATCACTTAATCAAAAGAAAATTTATGTTAATGACATATAATAAGGGTTTAAAATATTTGTTGGATCAACCAAATTTAAACGCAAGGAAAGCTAGGTGGCTAGATTTCTTTAGTGAGTACGATTTCGAGATCCAACATATAAAGGGAAAATAAAATAAATTCATTGATGCTCTAAGTAGAAATGCAATACTAAAATTTGTGGCAGCAATCAACACTTATAAAACAAATTTAGAAGATCAGCTGGGGGAAGGAGTAAAATTCGACAAAAATTATCAGAAATTACAAACTAAAGTGGCGGAAAATTTAACTGAATGTTTAAGTACAGGGTATAGTCTAAATTAAAAAGGACTAATACTTTATAAAAACAGACTATATATACCTAATGTACCTAAAATTAAGTTGTTCATTTTAAATGAAATACATAAGACTCCTAAATCAGGACATCTGGGTTATCAAAAGACTATAACCATGTTACGGAAAGATTATTTTTGGCCAAATATGAAGAATGAACTAGCATAATACATTGCCAAGTGCTTTGAATGTCAACAGGTTAATACTAAACACCAACATCCAGTTGGTTTATTACATCCATTACCCATCCCTATCTTGAAATGGGAAATAATTACTCTTGATTTTATTACAGGTCTACCTAGACATTCGAATCAGAATGATTTGATAATGGTAGTTGTCGATAAACTCAATAAAGCAGCTCATTTTATAACAGTAAAGACCAACTACAAGGCTGATAATATTGTTGATATATTCATGAAACAAATATTTCACTTACATGGAATACTGAAAGTTATAATTTCTAACAGAGACCCTAAGTTTACGGGAAAAATTCTAGAAATCTCTATTTAAAGGTGTTGGAATATAATCCGTTGGGATTATACTTTAGTGTAAATATTAGGAATATGAATAGTTACATAGGAAGGTGAAAAGGCTGGTTGGAAGATGAATCTCAACCACCATATGAAATGTATAAATGTATGCATTAGCAATGGAATAAAGGAATTCGGGAGTTATTATCCAACAGTGGTATCAAAGCACCACTTGCCATAACTCCTGCCTGCATGCCTACCATTCTGCCCTTTGTCAATTCATTTCAGAGCTTCTTGCCCCATCAGTTTGTATTTGCATGCATTTTCCTACAGCCTGGGTGCCAATAATTCCATGCATCCACCTGCAAGATTCCACTCAGTAGAGGTTCTAGGAAAAATAACAGTCTGCCTCTCATTTCTACATTAGCGTTGGGGTCTACCATTCATTTCAACTTCTGTGTGGAGAACCCTAATCAGTGTAAGTGAATACTGGAGTTGCGGGCTCCCTTTGCTGCACTGTTGCATTTTTTGTGAAGGAGTTGTACTGAAACCCTAATTTTGTAATGGTGTTCCCCTTATCATCGTTCCATTCATCATTCTATTATTGCGAAATAACATTCTCAAGATATTGTGAGAATCCTCTTGAAAATATGTTAGGGCGTGCACCTCAACGGTCCTTAAGATGGGTAACTCCGCGGGTTTGAATCAAAATAGTCTTAGGGGTGTCAAGGGTTGAGTCAAAGTCCTCTATTGTAATAAACCCACGGCTTAAGACCAGGGTTTAGGGTTTTGGGTGCCCATGGTATTGAATCCATGTTTTTGTAAACAGTGTGTTATAAATAAGCACTTGTGTAAATAAGAAAGGTTAGGATTTTTGATGTAAAGAAAAGAAAGGCGAAGCTAAGGTTGATTATGTAAGGAAAGGTTAAGTCCCAGCTGTGTGCGTGGATGACCTCTGCAGCTGTGTGCACAGAGGGTTTTGTAAGAAGATTAAGGAAAGATCTGCAGCTGTGTGCGCAGAGGCCTGCTGCTGTGTGCGCGGCTGTTAAGGACTAAAGGGATCTGCAGCTGAGTGCGCAGATCAAACTGTGGTTTTGTAGCAAGTTGAATGAAACACAGTTTGTGGACGTAACCCCTACACTGGGGGTGAACCATGTTATATCTGGTGTTGTGCTTTCTTGTGTTGTTTCTATTTCTGTTGTCTTTTATGCATTAATAACTGTATGCATTTGATAACTTAGATCACTGCTAATAACAGGCTTCGCTGTGAATTCCCTGTAGTGGGTTAAGCAAGTCATGGTTGTTTATCTATCTGCGAAGTTGTATATAAGTGAATGACAAGCTGTGTAACTGTTGATTAATAAGTTTATTAAAGGATAAGGTACAGTAATATCCCTCTCTGCTTGTAGAAACCTGATTTTGCGGGACCCCATAGCTGTTTTGGGTGAGACTGCAACTTGCATGCAAGTTGTTGCCGAAAGGGCCAACACTGTGGGTCTTTTGTTGGTGCGACATAAAAGGATTAAACCTGAGTCTGCCCTATTGCCCAACAAATTGGTTCCGTTGCCGGTTGAACTCAGTATCTGCTCAAGAGGGGTTTACGTCGTACCTCGAGGGCTATGTTTTGGAGGCCCTCTGTGATGGAAATCGGTGATTGGTTTGTTGAGACTTATCTGAAATTCGCGCAACAAGAGAACACAAATCCGCGTTGTAGCGCACGTGACTTTTTACAACGGTATGTTTTTTGTGATGCTTATGAAACTTTCTTTGGTACTATCCACATAGAGTTGCACCAGTGGTTGTCTAGGTTAACAGAAAGAAGGATGAACTTCCAATATCGACGGGTTCCCACATGGACCCCCACAAGGGTCAATCTTGTGCAACATGTGAACAACGAGGTATCCCGCGCTGTTGACTTCTGGACGACGCGAACATTGGAAGCCTTCGTGACAGAATTTTCCATTGACACAAGTACCTCCTTCAGCGAAGCTGAACGACAGTTCTTCAAAGGTCCCCATGGTAAGTTTTTTCATTCATTAAGCTTGCAGATTAAAATACTATTGGCTGAAAAGGGTATATTGTTGTTTGAATCAGACTGCTAGCTTAGTAGTACAACATATGTTTGCAAGTGATAATTCCTTCGACGAGCAAAGTGGTTTGCTGTGAAGTGGAAAAAGGTACAAAAGAGATTTTGACTCCTATTCCTTAGGTCAGGCTACCGCATCTTCCCCCGTAAATTCTGAAGAGTCAGGTTCTGAAGAAATCCCTTTGCTTGGAAACCCTCCGGTCACCCCACCACGAAGCCCTGTTACCCCTGAAATTCCGTCGCAGTCTGACAATCAACCAAGTCCAAGTATTCCGGCCATAGGCCAGTCTGTCCCTGTAAATCCCTCCCCCTCAACGTCCTGTCCCCCTCCCAGAACCACCATGGCCCACCTGGTTGATGACATTAAGCTCCCCATCTTCAAAGGCACGGGATCAGAGGACCCCGAACAGTTCTGGTTTTTATGTGAAGCAGTATGGAATGTGAAGAAAATTATAGACCCGGATGTGAGAACTGTGCAGTTCATTACTTCTTTCCGGGACCGGGCTTTGACCTAGTTCATGAAGTTCTCCAGTACTCAGAGCCCTACGTTAGATGAGATTAAGGTAGCCATAACCAAAGAATTTAAAAAGCCTAAATCGGAATCGCATAGCATCACTGAACTCAAAGAGATTCAACAGCGGCATGACGAATCTGTGTGGGACTTTGACCAGAGATTCAAAGTTCTCTTAGACCAAGTCAGCTTTACCATTAGTCTTGCGCAGCACAAGGAATGGTTTATCGCAGCATTATTACCACATATCAGAACTCTGCTCATGCAACAGAAGGTTGCTGACCAACAAGAGGCTCTGGAAATCGCAATGAAGCTGGAGACTACCCCCGTTGGAGATGATTGTGGTATTTCTCAAATCCAAGCGCAGCTAGCAGCGATGGCCCTGGAACTTCACGAGATCAAGAAGGGAAAACCCGATCGCGAAGTGGTTTGGTGTACACAATGTCAAACCGAAGGTCACGACAAGGAACAGTGCCCTCTGGTAAGCAAGTACCTGCATATAGGTGCACCAGACCCATTTCCACCACAAGTCCTATATTGTGAACTCTGCAGAACGACAGGTCAGCACCGCCTCGAGAACTGTTACCTGCTGCAACGGTATGGATAGGGACCTAAGAACCCCTACTATAATTTCTACAAGTCTGTCGGTCATAATGAGGATGAGTGCTGCACCTATGACGCCTACCGGGTGCACAATGAAGGCGCAAGTAGTGATAGCTACGGTTACCAGGGGGGTGCCTCTGGTATAGGTTCTTTTGGAGGCCGTGGTGGTATGGTCGGAAGAGGCCGAGGCTAGTTGGTGTGTTACAATTGTAACCAAGCTGGGCATTTGGATCGTGACTGTTAGAACCCCACTACGACATGTCGGTACTTCCGCGCGGTAGATCATGTGATTGAGTAGCGCCCACAGCTCATAGCTAAGATTCAGGCACGACAGAGTGCCCCTACGTGGAACATCGAGATGATTTCAGTTGAGCCCAGACCTGCCGCAAATATCAATGTTGTCACACGGAGTGGAGCTATGACACACCCACAGGATACAGAAACACAGCCTGCCGACGCTCGGGTTCGTAGGGCTCCTGCAAAAATCCCAGCATTTGATATCACAAGAGAAAGAGAGACATTTATGGAAGTTAAGAAAGATTTTTCTGGCCCTAGCACATCCGTTGCACCTGCACAACCACAGCAACTATCTTCGCGGCCCTAGGAAGCCCCATGGGATAATGTAAGTACCCTATCTTCCTTTTTACAGAGTTGCCTCAAACTATTAAGAGATTAGGATGCTCTGACTGAGCTACAGAAAGTCATTGCTTCTTGTGGACCTCAGCAAAGTACACATTAATAAGAAACAATTCCAGCAGGGTGATCTTGTGCTCCTCCATGACAGCAAATTCATGAAGTTCCCAGGAAAGTTTAAGACACATTGGAAGGGACCATATATAGTACAGAAAGTTACTGATGGGGGCGCAGTCCAACTAGCTAAGTTAAATGGAGAACTCTTTCCTTCTATGATAAATGGGAGTCGTCTAAAGAAGTACAAGGACAGGCCAAGTCCTCAGAATTGAAGGTAGCACCAAGAAAGAAAAGTCTACGTACCCAGCATAGCTGAAATTGGGTACTGGACCATCAGAGAAGCTGCTCGCCACACTGTGGAATGTCGTAGTCTGAAGGATAAAGTATGGGAAGCCGAAGGTTGGTCAGGAGACGCAGGTTCATCCTGTGTCGAAGTGGAAAGTGGTTGTTATGTCGTAGGTTGGAACTGTGTCGCAGCCTAGTATGAGATGGATGGGACAAAATGCATTTGACGGCGGCGGCACGTGAGCTACTCTCCATAACCATAATTATGAGATTTTGGGAAAATCTCAGGCTGGGTGTGATGAGATTTCTGGTATTCAAGTAGATTTGATGTCATTACTACACTATGATGACAGATTCTGTAACGGAATTCTATAAGTAACTTACATTGGCTTGTGAAATCTTCCTCGAAGCACTTCTTGGATTTTGCTCAACTGGAGCCATGTCAAAACAATTGCGAAGTCCAGGAGCTAGTACGAGAGTTTAGAGAGAGAGGTCTGCAGAAACTTTTGAGTAATTCGCCAGTACAGTCGTATTCGACTTAGGTACACAGGCAGGCAGAAGTTTTCTCTAAATCAGGCGAAGGCAGGCACAAATTTGCTCTAACATGGAGCCACGAAGGCCATAAGACCTCGCCAAAGGACTCTAGGGAGCCCCACCCTGAAATCTTCCGACATAGCAGAACCATGGCAGCTGTGTGTCTTATGCAGCGTGACACACAATTCCAGGGGACCCCAAGTTGTGGCTGGTTAAGTGTCGCCAACCCGACCAAAGGATGGGGTTGCAGATGGATCCACAAGGCCTTATTCAGCATCAATATCAAACAAAAGAAAGAAGCAGGCAGCCGACAACTAGCAACAAGGACTCTAGGAACCAGCGCACAATGTCTTCGCCAAGCAAATTTTACCACCAGCCGAGTAGATAAGTGCCCCGGGACGGGACACTGGTGAGTCTTAGGGGCCTGTTAGGGCACGCACCTCAACGGTCCTTAAGATGGGTAACTCCGCGGGTTTGACTCAAAATGGTATTAGGGGTGTCGGGGGTTGAGTCAAAGTCCTCTATTGTAATAAACCCGCGGCTTAAGACCAGGGTTTAGGGTTTTGGGTGCCCATGGTATTGAATCCATGTTTTTGTAAACAGTGCGTTATAAATAAGCACTTGTGTAAATAAGAAAGGTTAGGCTTTTTGATGTAAAGAAAAGAAAGGCGAAGCTAAGGTTGATTATGTAAGAAAAGTTTAAGTCCCAACTATGTGCGTGGACAACCTCTGCAGCTGTGTGCGCAGAGGGTTTTGTAAGAATATTAAGGAAAGATCTGCAGCTGTGTGCACAGAGACCTGCTGCTGTGTGCACGACTGTTAAGGACTGAAGGGATCTGCAGCTGAGTGCGCAGATCAAACTGTGGTTTTGTAGCAAGTTGAATGAAACACAGTTTGTGGACGTAACCCCTACACTGGGGGTGAACGACGTTATATCTGGTGTTGTCATTTCTTGTGTTGTTTCTATTTCTGTTGTCTTTTATGCATTAATAACTGTATACATTTGATAACTTAGATCACTGCTAATAACAGGCTTCGCTGTGAATTCCCTGTAGTGGGTTAAGTAAGTCACGATTGTTTATCTATCTGCGAAGTTGTATATAAGTGAATGACAAGCTGTGTAACTGTTGATTAATAAGTTTATTAAAGGATAAGGTAGAGTAATATCCCTCTCTGCTTGCAGAAAACTGATTCTGCGGCACCCCATAGCTGTTTCGGGTGAGACTGCAACCTGCGCGCAGGTTGTTACCGAAAAGGCCAACACTGTGGGTCTTTTGTTGGTGCGACATAAAAGGATTAAACCCGGTTCTGCCCTATTGCCCAAAAAAATACTATAGCTATGATTCTCTCTTTGTGCCAGTGCTGAGATTTCCTCCACCTATGATTAAGGCCCTTTCTCTTGTATTATGGTTTGTAAACTATCCGAGACGGTCGTAAATCATCCCTACTTACATTTGCGTGGAGTTGCAATATACTGGGCGAGGCTTAGCAATATGGCGATGAATCATTCTGGAAGCATGATGCAATGATGAACCAGGCTCGTTGAAAACCAATGACTGTGTTGATGATGCTTTCAATGAGTGCATGAGTAAGCTGCGTGAAGCGTGAAGCGTGACTACGTGAAGCGTGAAGGTAATTTGCTTTTTCTAGTTGGAATATAGAAACCCTAATTTTTTGTGACCGTAAAGACTATCATAGCACTCTTTTGATGCTATGTTGAACTGGTGAGAATCGGTGCTTTTCCCCATCACTAAGATTTTTGGGGGAATGCGTGAAGTTGTGCACCATCACCCTGAAGACTTCGTTGAACCACTGGTGTGGTGAGCGTGGAGCTAACCTATAGGAGAATGTATAACTTTGGAGATTCACGTCATCATACATCTGTGTGAATCGTGAATGCGTTGGAGAAATAATGTATGCTGCGTATAAAACCTATCTTTTACCCTATTCTTGTGCATGGAGTGTGGTTGAAAATATTGCTCATATGTATGATATGGCTACTGTATGAGCCCGAGAATGTTATGCTGTGTATTTGATGAGCCTGTGTCTGCTATCAACCTGAATTAAAGTAGTGGAAGAATTTGCAAATGTTGACGAGTGACTCATACATTTGCGTGGAGGTAAAAGCGATTCATATTATATGTTGCAATTGATTCATAAACCCTATATTTTTGCGTGAAGTCTATCACTGCGTGAAGAGGACCGTGAATGCTATGTATGGTGGATTGAGTCTGTGATTGAAGTCTACAAGAAGTGCGTTGAAGCTTGCGGATCATAAAGTTTCAAGACTACTTTATTTTGAAGAATGTGATTGCTCTTATTCCTACCATTAGAGCTGCATACTACTGGAACATTGAACAAAACTGGAGCGTGAACCAGAGAGCTAAGAATACTGCTATGAACTCCAAGGTGACTGCTATTTAAGTTTGAAGTGCTGCATAATTGTGTATGGTCATTATGAAGTCTGTGCACTTACCATATAAACTATACTGTTGCAAAATCGTTTTAGCTTGATGTAAATACTATGGTAGCGACATATACCTGCATAGTAAAGAGAGCTCATTGAAGACATTGTTTCTAGTTAGTGTAGTTATTATTCTACATAGACTGTATTGTAAAAAGTAGCAGAGACTTAGACCTGCTTCTTTCATATAGCTGAGATCGTTGACTGGTGCTGTTCAAAACCCTATATTTTGTGACAGTTCACAAACAATGGTATTTCCTTTGGCGTATTGCTGAGTAGTTCTTCTAGTGCTAAAAATTTGCTTATGAACTTATTGACAACATATTAAGATTGTAAATCACCTTGTTAGAGGCTGTAGACCTGCAAGGTTATTGTTTTTCTATTATCTCATTCTCTTTGTCATATTAAGTTCATTATTGTAAACTACACTAGCAGTCGCAGAAGATGCAATCTATAGCATCTGTAGAATCACTTTGCTTTGCTCAAAAAGAAAAGAACCACACCAAATACCAATCCAAAGATCATCCCAAAGGAGAAAGCAGGAAGATAGGCAGAGGAAGAAGAAACTTCAGAGGTAGAGGAGGCAGAAACAACTCCAACAAAAGATCAGATTTGAAGTGCAAGTATTTTGGAAAGATTGGACACACAGCAGATCAGTGTTGGGCTTCGTGGGACTCCATCAAAGACAGACATAACTAGAAGAAAGATGACAATAAGAACCAAGATGCTAGTAAATCTTCAGATTCTGCTCATTGTATTGTTGCACATTGTAATCTTGGTATTAATGAAATGATTTCACTTTCATCTTACACAGATTGTTGGCTACTTGATACTGGTGCAACATCACACATGAATTTTAGAAAAGACTGTTTTGAAGAACTTAATGAAACAATAAATGGCATAGTTTACTTTGCAAATAAGTCAAGTCTTAAACCAAAGGGAATGGGCACCATTCGATTGAAGATGCCTGGATTCCCTGATTTCTTGTTGAAGAATGTTCTTTATCTTCCAGAGTTGCAGAGAATCCTGCTGTCCTTGGTGGAGATTCGACAGCAAGGCCATTCCATCCAAATGTTTGATGGAATCGTAGAAATAAGAAATTCCTCTGACAACCAAGTCATCATGACTAGATATGAAGATGGGAAGCTGCTGAAGCTAAAGGGTTCATCTGCAAGGGTTTAGAACTATGCCTACCTCTCTCAGCATGGAGAAGGTAATTTGTCATCAAGTTTATTGTGGCATGCAAGATTTGTTCATCTGAATTATAACAGTCTTCGTTTGTTGAGAAATAATGGTGTATTTGGTTTGCCCACCATTCCCAAAGAGAAGAGCAAATGTGACTCATCTATATTAGGGAAACACAGTAAGCTGCCATTCCATGAATCTAATTTCATAGCAAGTAGGAAATTAGAATTAGTGCATTTTGATTTATGTGGCCCAATGCCAACTCCTTCTGCCAATGGGAATAAGTATTTTATTACCTTTGTTGATGACTACTCAAGAATGTGCTGGATTTACACATTAAAGACAAAATCAGAAGCATTTCAAACATTCAAGGACTTTCATACATTGATAGAAAAACAAGCACAATCTAAATTTGGTACACTTCGTACTGGCAATGGGAAAGAATACACTTCAAATTCTTTTGAAGATTATCTTTGTCAACATGGAATTGCACATCAGACTACAGTTCCCTACAATCCTCAACAAAATAGTGCAGCAGAAAGAATGAACAGAACCATAATGAATATGGTCCGCTCAATGATGTTTTTTAAGAATGTAAAACTAATGTTTTGGGGTGATGCAGTGAAATGTGCAGCGTATTTGAGAAACAGAAGTCCCTCAAATGATGTTGATAACAAGACTCCACATGAAATGTGGTTTGGACATCTCCCTTCAGTGAGGCATCTCAGAGTTTTTGGTTCCACCTTTTATGCCTTGATTCCAAAGGAGCAAAGAAACAAGCTTGGTGCTCAAAGCAGAAAATGCATTTTCCTGGGGTAGGATGAAAACTCCAAGGCATACCGTCTGTATGATGAGGTAAACAAGAAGTTTGTTATTTCCAGAGATGTCATTTTTCTTGAGACTAAAAAAAATGACGAGTCCATTGAGAGACAGCTTGATCATCTAGAAAAATATCCTCATCCAAAGAAATATTCTGAAAATGAATATGAAATTCCAAACCTTGAAGGGGGGGGTTCCTATTCTGGATCAACCTTTGGAATTTCCATATGAAGCACCAACTCCCCCGCATGAAGAAGTTCCTGCTACTTCACCTGAACAAGAGATTCAACTGGATGATGTGATTGAGAGAATTGGAAGACTCTCAATCAATGATGAAGCACCACCAGCTGATCAACCAGGACCATCATGGAAGATTCCTAAATGGGCCACAAAGACACTTGAAAGTGTCCATTCGGATGAAGTTGGAAAGACAAGAATGAGAAGTTCAAAAAGACATGAAGATGGAGAAGAAGCAGATAATTCAGGTGATGACATCAATGTATCATTTGATTGTGAATTTAATTTATCTGCTAACTTTGAACCAACTTCCTTTGAAGAAGCTTCTACTCGAGTTGAGTGGAAAGAAGCTATGCAGAATGAGTATGATGCACTCATGAAGAATGGAACTTGGAAGCTGGTTGACCCTCCAGTTGGAACCAAACCAATTGGTTGCAAGTGGGTGTACAAGAACAAATAGAAATCAGATGGCTTACTTGACAAGCACAAAGCGAGGCTTGTAGCAAAAGGCTATGCACAGAAGGAAGGAATTGACTATGAAGAAACGTTTTCTCCTACAGCAAAATGGGCTACCATCCGTACCTTACTCTCTTTAGTTGCTCAGAATGGGTGTAAAGTTCATCAGATGGATGTGAAGACTGCTTTCTTAAATGGAGACTTGAAAGATAATGTCTTCATGTCTCAGCCAGAAGGCTTTATTGTGAAAGGAAAATAACAAAAGGTATGCAAGCTTGTCAAATCCTTGTATGGCCTAAAAAAAGTGCCTCGCGCATGGTATGAAAAATTAACCGAGCATCTTTTGAAGTTAAATTTCGAACATTTTGATCTTGATGATGCAACACTATTTATAATGAAAGTTGGAAGATCTGTTGTGTATCTTGTGGTGTACATAGATGAGCTTTTGATGACAGGGAACAATGAGAGCTATATAGCATCCATAAAGAAAGATTTGAAAAAGATATTTGAAATGACAAATATGGGACATCTCCACTATTACTTA
>LPNX010451044.1:33938-69549 GCA_001517045.1 Pseudotsuga menziesii
GCAGTATCAACTTCTAGATACACTATGAGTCTTGGATCAGCAGCTGTCTCATGGAGATCATGCAAATAGTCAGTTCTGGCAGATTCAACAACAGAAGCAGAATATGTGGCTGCGGCTGAAGCAACGAAAGAAATAGTATGGCTCAGGAAGATACTTGAAGATTTGCAATAAAAACAAGAGAACTCCACTCCATTATTGATCGACAATACTTCTGCAATCAAGCTGGCTAAGAATCCTAGATTCCATGATCGAACCAAACACATCAATACAAAGTATCATTTGATTCGACATCATGTAGAGGCCAAGACAGTCCATCTTCAACATTGTTCCACAAATGATCAAGTTGCAGACATCTTCACCAAAGCGCTTGGACAAGAAAAATTTGAAAGATTGAAAAACATGCTCGGACTTACTAACACCCCTTCGGATTAAAGGGGGGATTGTTGGAATATAATCCGTCGGGATTATACTTTAGTCTAAATATTAGGAATATGAGTAGTTACATAGGAAGGTGAAAAGGCTGGTTGGAAGATGAATCTCAACCACCATATGAAATGTATAAATGTATGGATTAGAAATGGAATAAAGGAATTCGGGAGTTATTATCCAACAAAAGGTTTGAATATTACTTTAAATTTCAGTATGTCTTTTCATCCTTATATGGATGGACAAACTAAAAGAGTGAATCAAATATTGGAAGATATGCTAAGAATGTATGTTAGAGAATAGCCAAGTAAATGGGAGGATTACTTACATTTAGTTGAATTTGCTTATAACAACCACTACCAAGCTTCACCAAAATATAGCCCATTTGAAATTCAGTATGTAAAAAAGTGCAATACTCCCATCTCATGGAGTAACCCAGTTGATAGGTTAGTACTAGGACCTCAACTATTAAAGGATATGGAGTTAATTGTAAAGAAGGTGCAAGGTAATTTAAAGGTTTTAGAAGACAGACAGAAAAGTCAAGCAGATCTTAAAAGAACTTAGAGAGAATTCCAGGTGGGTGAACATGTTTTTATAAAGCTAAGGCCTAAAAAGAGTTCTTTGAATTTAGGAAGTTGTGCTAAGTTGGCACCTCGATATTGTCGGCCTTTCGAAATACTCTCCAGAATTGGACAGGTGGCATATCAACTAGATTTACCGCCAAATTTAAAGGTTCATAATGTTTTTCATATATATATTTTAAAAATATATGTATATGATGCTACTCATGTTATAAATTATCCAATGATGTGCAGGCGGAACCTGAAGGAGATTTTCTAGTGGAACCGGATTGTATCCTCGAAAGGAGGGAGATCGTGCTTCGGAATCGCACGATTGGATAGGTGAAGGTGCAATGGAAGCACCTTATTCCAAAAGAAGCCACTTGGGAATTGAAGAGTCATACGTAGGTAGCATATCCAATTCTATTCTAGGGAAAATATGAGGACAATGAATAAAATGGCATCGAGGACTATTTTATATTTAAGGGGGTGTGTATGTTGTATTTAAGGGGGTGTGTGAAAGTGCGGGAACCCTGTTTCATAAGTGGAGGAGTCGACTTCCCCAATCCAAATAGGAAATTAGGAATCAGGATGGTGTGAGAGTGGGGAAGACCTGTTTCTCATTGACATATATTGATTTTTATATTAATTAGTATTAATTTTTTTAATAATAACATTCAAGTGAAAATATTAATATACACATTATAAATTAAATTTATATTAATTATGTATCGTTTAATTATTCAAATCTTGTTGAGGCCTGGAAAATCCTAGGTAACAATAGTAGGGATTATCCCCAATAAATGTTACCAATTAGCCCATTATTGTTTGATATGGTGAATTCATCCGGTTTACGGTCTGACTACCGT
Organism: Pseudotsuga menziesii; assembly: GCA_001517045.1. NCBI lineage: Eukaryota > Viridiplantae > Streptophyta > Pinopsida > Pinales > Pinaceae > Pseudotsuga > Pseudotsuga menziesii. The sequence continues at coordinate 35,794 of LPNX010451044.1, forward strand.
AGGTCAAGTAACAATTTAAGCTTGCTTTACTGATTGTAGCTTGGTCCACCGTTTAAGTGTATTTTTGTTTTATTTTATAAATGATGTGCAAGTGCCTAGTCTAAGTGCAATTGATAGAGACAACAAAGAGTTCACAATGTGATGCGCAGGTTATTACATCTCATCTTACTTCCCCTTTTGCTTGTAAATCATAAACAAATAACAACTATGCTAAGCTAGCTACTTCTATCTAACCTATATCTAGGGAGAAAAAATATATTTAATGATGAGTAATGTACTGTAAAACATGCATAAATAATATTACAATATAGTTGTTCATAATTCAGAATACAAGAATACACATAGAAAGATAAACATAGAGATAGATCATTGTTAGTTAAAACATTCATTATTCAATATACTGCATTAGTTTCATAAAAATAATAGGAAATCATTCATAACATGGAAGTAATTCATAAGTTAGAAAGATATCATAATTCGTAGAATAGGCTGAAACATAAATAATTCGACATTCAACCAATCTACAGCATGCATTTGAAACTTCACAGATCCTTCTCGAGCAGAAAATATGGCTTTCTTTATTATAAAAGGAAGTAGTTCTTCTTACAATAAACTTCGCAAAAATATAGCATGGAAAATTCTTTCTAACATCTACTTTACCTCTATTTATACAAAAAACAAAATGACTCCTGAGTTTCCCCCCAACCTTTTGGGATTCCTCGACTCTTCCTTTACAAAATTTCATCCTTTAGTGCATGCACTTAGAAAGGAATAAATACAAAATATTAAATAATTCTTAGTTTGTGAATAAGACAAAACTAAGAGGTTCCAGTTGGTGTCTTGACAAAAAAGATCCAAGCTTGTTCTTGTTCACTGATGACAGTTGAGACTCAATTTCCTTCACCTTGGGTGTACTCTGACTCAAAGATTCTTCCAACAAGAGTTTGTGACCTGATGCTTGTATAATACAAATATTGATGTCTTCCTTACTAACACCTTCGATCTTGGATATGCTTTCTTCTCCCTTTTGCAGCCCCTCTTGCAAGTTCTTCAGATGTTCTTCCCTGACTAGGAAAACTTGATCCGAGGAGCCAATTGGAATCATGCACTGATTCTGAACCAAATGTATGCCTTTGTAAAATTCAGCACACTTTTCAATAGTTTTCTCAATGGCTGTGTTTAATCTGATTGTTGTTCTACACCCAAAATTCAGTATGGCTACCTCCATCTTAATACTTCTTGCAGATTTCTGAGGCATGTTAGATGGAAAGGTTTAATGGGTTCCTATCGATGCTAACTGATTTTTTACAAGCTCAACTGCCTATGTAATCTCCTCTGGAATTTCGACGAGATGAGTACTAGCTCTTTCAATCTGACCTCAATCTGTTTAACCCTATACATCCTCCTGCAAGGCTCAACAAAACTTGATTTATCTCCTTTTGTAGCATGGAGGTTTGATTCTGGTAAGAAGTGACATATTTCTACTTCTCCTTTTCCACTTGAAGTTGTTCTTGCAGTTAAAGATTCTGAGCTTCTAGCTCCTCTATTCTCTTGCTTGCTACATCTCCTTTCTTTTCTGCTGCTACAACCTACTTCTCAAGATATTTCTTTTCCCCTTCCATAATACTTATTGATAATATTAGGGAATCCTTGTCAGATTGTAAAGTTTGGCATGCCTCCTTTGACTTCTCAATCTCACTGAGAATATCTTTATGCTTCCTCTTCATACTTTGTCCATCAGCTCTTTCTTTCTTCATAGTTTCCTTCATTTGAACAAACTTCTTCTTATATTGTTCTAGATCAGTCATAATTTTATAAACATTATCTTCATTAGCAAGGGCCGAGGCTATACCTTCCCTTTCCATAAGTCTTGGATCTTTGTCAGTCCCATGAACAATTGTTTTCTCAGTTCTCATGAATCCATGCTTTTCCCAGTTGTCCACTTTGTTCTCAATTCTCATGACAATGCTTTTATTATTCTTGTCATAAAAAGTGGTATTTAAATCGGCCAACTCCTGCTCTTGGGATGGGATAAAAGGGATTAGTTCAATCCCTAATGTCGGATCTGATTCTCCCATGGCTGTGCTACTAGATGGAACAAATGATCCCAATAGATCCTCATAAGACTGAGTCTGCTCCAGATTTTAATGATCTTGTTCCTCCTTCTCTTTTCTTTGTAGCTCTTTAATTGCTTTCTCTGCATGTTCTTCTTCCTTTCCAACTGCTTCCAGTCTTAACCTCTCATCCTCTTCCTGCCTTTTCTTAGCTTCTTCTTTGGCTCTTATTTCTTCTTCTTCTTCTTCTGCCAACCACTGTTCTGCTTCTTGTGATAGTCTGAGTGCCTCCTCTTACCTTTTATTATCATCTTCCTTCTCTTGTTTCTTCTGCTGCTCAATAGATTTTCCCTTTCCACCGTCATTATCTTTTGCTTAAATCTCTTCCTCAAGGTTGTAATATTATGTGCATTTCAGAATATTTCCTTGTTTTTATCCCTAAAATCCGCATATTCAAAATGTACTCCTACTGCAACACAATAATTAGCAACTTTATCCTTAGAATCATTCCTATGAAAACTTATCTCTCCAAAATGGAAGTACTCTAAGTCATTTACAAACTCTGGTGCACTCTTCACTTTGGAGAACTTATAAATTCCTATGCAAAATGGGACTGGCGGGTATACAGCCTTCTTCTATTCAAACAGGAATTTACCAACCCCATCAATGTAAAGTTGCCTTACTACTTCCTTGTGAATAACATAATCCATAGCATATTTTGGAAAAAGAGAAGGAGCCCTCGTTCCACCAAACATCCTCAAGTATAGGCCTTCCTATGTCAGATAATAATGACCATTATCATGTACAATATTCAAGGCTTTTTTAGACATGCAATCACACTCAGCAAGGAAGATTAATCTGTATAATGGCATTATGAAGTCTTCACAAATACTTTTATAGTGGTTGAACTATTTGTGTGCCCACAACAACTAATATGCAGCATAGACAGGAGTTTTAGCCTTATCCCATTGGCACATCAGAGCTGGGAATGACTGTGTGCACAGAATACAATTGATAAAAAATGAGCTCATATATAACTTTGATTTCTTTTGTGAGAATCCTCCCAGCACTACACTTATGCACGAGTACAAACTGTTAGACACTATATTGGCCCAGTTAAAAATGGTGCCTTGAGTGACCACAAAGAAAATTACTGGTACCCAGCTCAATTTGTAATTCTTTTCATTTTCTCTTTCAAAGATCATGCTCAACATTAATTATATCCATCTATAAGGAGTGTGAAGGCTCGTAGTTTCATATTCCCCAGAAGACCTTGTACGGAATTTTTTTTCAGGAATCATCATTTCTTTTGACATTGTCCAAAACATCTAGATTAAGGTCCTTTAACCATCCTTCAATTAGATAAGTCTAGGGTGTGGGTAGCTTATATGCCTGAGCTACATAAGCTAGAATATAAGCAGCATAACCCTGTCCTTCATATTACACAAAATCATTTTTGTTACATCAGCCCTGGGGATGATCCAACCTATTACTTTTGAACATGGAAAAAGTTATGGACGCGTGGAAACCTTCATGATTGATGACCTCTCTATATTGGCTTATATTGGTAAATCTTACAATCCTGCATTTGGTACGCTTTGATTTGTGATCATCAGGTATATTTCCCCCCACTTTTACTCAAGTTCAATGTCAGTGACAACTTTGGTATCGTCATATATAACTTCAACTCGGGTTATGATCTCTATCTCTGGATCTTCATCCGGAGCTTGTACCTTCTTATTCTGTTTTCGAGGCATGTTTCTATATGGATGACGAGACTTTTTTGATAATACAACAGCATGTTATATTCAATCTATTCCAAACATATAACTGCAATTTGATAAATTCTACACTAAACAAAAAAACTGATTTTAACCAGAATTTTCTTTACTGAATCATCATGATGCACAATGACTAAAATCCTGTGTCTACCATAAACATGCTCTTTTGAAAAGGAAAACAAACAACTGGCTTAAATATTTCTAGGGGTGGACTAGACAAGGGTCACATGCAAGTAATCTACTGCACCTATCCTTAGGATCTCACCACAGTAACATATTTCCCTGAGCATACCAACGTCAACACTGTCGATGAGAAAGGAACAACTCGAAGATTCCTTGGGAGGAAAAACCTCATGGATAACCAAGGTTTTCATCCTAGCTGTAAATTAATCATAGGACATTCTGTAAAACACTTATTCTGACCAACCAATGGTCACAATCTCGCCACACTCTGATTAATGAAATGAGGGAGTGGTACAGACGGCTAAATGCTCATCTTCCCACTTCCCTCCTTCTACCAACGAATGTCAGGGAAGTTTTCATGGCAAGATTTGGGCAAACAATGACTGGGGTAGGTAAAATAAATGGCGGCCCTGGAAAACCAAACAAGAGAAATGCTTCACAATAATATCTACCACAGTGTTTAAATACCCTCCGTGGAAAAGAGACCAAACCTAACCCTACTAAGCTGTCCCATAAAACTCACCAAGTAACAGGACAAGTAATGAGTGAGATCCTACCTGGATTGTTGATATGACCTGGAAAAAAGTGTGATCTGTGCTGGCTAAACTTAATCAGTCATCTAACAGCTACGTAGACACCAAATGGCCAACAACACGATGAAACATCCCCTTATGGGCTTAAAAAGGTTGGAACAAGGGTGAACATAATAAAAAGGCTTCAGGAGGGAACCCCATTAGCGCCAAAATAATATCGAAACTGATCCCATGAGCAACTGCGAGAGTTTTGAATGGAGGAAAACAATGGGCTCGATGTCGATCGAGCGGTTAAAACTAATATACCAAAAAGGGTAAAATGCTTAGAGGTCTATCAATGCGATAAAAAACTACCACCTGCACCGACATCGAAAATGCTTTTGGGAAGGAGATTGGCTACGCACCAAACTGTGCATCTGAAACATCGGCAAGGAAATCATCTCTAGGATCTTGAAACACTTGGAAAGAAACAACTAAAACAATGGATAGAAAAATAACATCTCCCACAGACATCTGAAAAAGAAATGACACGACCACCCGATGCATCAAAAATACTTTGGATAATCGATCGGGAGCATCGGCAAGTGTTTTTCGATACCATAGAATAAGGTACATCCAATGTATCGAGAGAATTTTGTCTTGCTTTTTAGAAGCGCAATACAACAATACACTTCCAATACGTCGGATGAACTTCAAGAGTGCATCTGATACATCGAGTAAAGAGAAGAAATCTTCTTTTGCAAAAACTTAAGTCATGAAACAACTCTTGTGAGGTAAATATTTACTTTCAAATATTTTGTAAAAACTAAAAAGAGTAGGGGGCCCTAAAAAGTCAAAATAAAATTGGGATGATAGTTGCAACAGAAACAATTGGCGACTAACTGGCGGACACAGATCTCTGGAAAACCGACTTTTGAACAAAGAATGCATTAAAGTATCCTGTTAAAACAAACTTTACCATATTTCTTTAAGAAGCACAGGTTTTTCTAGAGTGCAATATTTATAAACTTTAACATTGATTATGGTCCAATAGGATAGGGGAAATAGGCTTTCAAAGTCTTGATAACTCTTATGAGGCCAAGATATGAAGTTCATTTTACTTATTCCTTCAGACTGCTTCCAACTTAGAGACCATAGGATTGTAACAAGGTGTGAACATATATATTCGTTTGTTCCTTATTCCCGTGCCTTTTTCATTCTTTTGATTCTTTTGGACTTTTGTCCTTTTGAGTCTTCCCATATTTCTTTCTTCATTTGAAATTTATTTTAGGTTCTTCCATCCATAGTGTCCTTTTGTGTGAGAGATATTTTGCTTTCAGCTCACCGATGGAGAAGAACCTTTGAGCAATATTATCCCAACTGATTTTATTCAGTATGTATTTCGATGTATGTTTTCTTTCTTGGAAATTTGACTCTTTTGGACTTTTGGCTTTCGTACTTTTGGCTTTCATTTGTGGAATGGGATTATTTTAAATACCATACAAATTTTCACCCTGCTTCCTTTCCATGGATCTTTCGTTGTTAGCTTCCTAGGACAGACTTTAGTGTGAAGTGAATGGAGCCTCAAAATAGTATTCTGGACTTTTCTGGCCTTAGTTATTTTACAAGGATTAAACAGGACTTCAATGTGTTCAACATATATTCAGAAAATCTACCAATCTTAAAGCATCTTTAATCATGATATATACAGATACTAAGCAGTCTTTTAGTCAAAATATTTTTAGTTTATCCATAACTCTAATGAACTTCAAAGTCAAAGGTTGTGCTAGTTTATTGAAAACATAAGTAAAACAAAACAAACTACAAGAAAATAAACTCTAAGAAATCAAAGTGAAAATAAAGCAGAACTGATCTAAGAAAACAAGACTAAAACAAATCAAAATATTTTTTTATGTACAAAGAAAAACCAAACAACATTAAGAAAAATATGGTTTGAGAACTAAACCATTTACTGGAAAGTTCTCTTCCCACCCTTGTAAATATTGTATTTATAGGTTGAGGGACCTAACTTCTCTGCAATTTTAAAAGGGCCTATCCATAATTGCTGAAATTTAGTGTGTTTTCCCTTCTCATCATGCGGGTGATCCCATTTAAGAACCAAATCACCTACTTCAAATTCCTTCTTTCTGGATTTGTGCTTATCGAACCATCTTTTCACTATTTCTTGCTGGTGTTTAAACCTGTCTTTCGACTTGGATCTAGACTCTTCCAACTTGAGTAGAGTATTGATTCAGATTTTCAGGACCTGATTTTCAGTTCCTCTAGAGGCTTGAGCTAGTTTAGAGGAAGGAAACAAAATATTGGGAGGCAGGATGGCTTCTCTCCCATAGACTAGAGTATAGGGTGACATGCCTAAGGAGTTCTTGGGTGTGAGTCAATCATCCGAGAGTGCAAGAGGAAGAGCTATGTGCCAACCTCTTTGATTTTCTATGACTGTTTTCTTCAAAATCCTAATGAGATTTTTATTTGTAGACTCTGCTAGCCCATTACCTTGTGGATAGTAGTTAGCAAAATAATGTAACTTAATCCCTTTCTCATTTGCAAATGTAGTCAATCTAATAGATGAAAAATAAGAAGCATTATAAAAAACCAGGGAAATTGGAACCCCAAACCTGATCATAATATGAACTTGCAAGAAGTCCATAATTGCATATTCATTCACTTTTTGCAATGGTATGGCCTCTACCCATCTGGTGAAGTAGTATGTTGCTTCTAGGATGTACTTGTGCTGCAATGAAGAATTTGGATTGATATCTCCAATAATATCAATCCCCCATTGCTTGGATGGATCGAAAAAAATAATTGGATTTAATGGTCCCGCTACCTTTGCTTGTATTCCACCGCTTCTTTGAAAAGTATCACATTTCCTAACATAAGCGTGAGCATTCTTGAACAGAGTCGTCCAATAATACCCAACCCTCAAAATCTTATGTGTTGTAGTATCTCTCGATAAATGGCCTCCAGCAGGGCCATCATGTAACTCCATAACAATCTTAGTTGCATCTTCGTGTTCCAAGCATCTGAGAAAAACCCCATCATAGTTTTTTTTAAATAGAACTCCATCAATAATCTGATATGAGGCCGAGTTTAAGCGTAATGCTCTCCTCTACTTGGAATTCCAGTGTTCAGGAAAGTATCCTTGTTGAAGATAATGAACCAAATCTCTGTACCAGGATTCAGGAGTTGTAAATAAAGGACATACATCAACCATGTGTAACTCAGCTTCATTCTTCCAAATGTTATCTTAATTGTCCTGACTCTCAGTCATCAATTTGCAGAGCCCTTTTCCTTTGGCTATGGTCGCTGGTTTGAATTCTAAATCATATTCTTGTAATGTTGTTACCCAGTTACCTCTTCTTTCTCCTAACTCCTTTTGTACAAAACGAGATCGGGTTGTCAGGTGTGGAACTATCACTTTGGTACAATTCTTTAGTATATAAGGTCTGAATTACTTCACCGCCTTAAAAAATGCATAGACTTTCTTATCAACTACGGGGTAATTCAATTCATCCCTTTGTAGGCTAGTGTTCATAAACTATATGTGGTACTCATCTCCCCCTTCTTCTTTTTGCGTAAGCACCGCTGCTAATGAATTATCTGAAGCAAAAGTGTACAAGCTGAAGTCTTTTTAAAAGTTTGAAATTTTAAGGGATGGTGCATGAGCTATTGATGTTTTGATCTTGTTAAATGTACACTTCTCTAAATCAGTCCACTTGAATTGGACACTTTGCTTGACCATTTGCTGCAAAGGTTTGACTATTTGAGCAAAGTCTGGCACAAACCTTCGCACAAAATTTATTGTCCCCATAAAATACTACATGCCCTTTTTATTATGGGGTAAAGGGATCTACTCTATTGTGTTAATCCTTTTTGGGTCTATTGAGATCCATTTCTTTGAAATTATGTGACCCAATAGCTTGCCTTCTGTAACGACGAACACACATTTCTTTGGGTTTAAAGAAATGCCATACCTTCTAAAATGTTCAAAAATATATTTTAAATGAAACGCATGTTGTTCTCTTTTCTTAGAAAATATTGTGACATCATCCAAATAAACCAATACACTCTAGCCAATCAGACTGTGGAAATCTATATCCATAGCCCTTTGGAAAGTTGCTCCAGCCTTAATGAGTCCAAAGGGCATTCTTCTATGTACAAAAGTCCCCCACTTGGTTCTGAAAGTTGTCTTCAGTCTATCTTCTTCTGCTACTAACACTTGGTTATAGCCTGAGAATCCATCTAATAGAGAAAACAACTCAGATCTTGATACCATCTGTAATATCTATTCCATGGGTGGGACAGGGTAATTCTCTTTCTCAGATGCATGGTTTAAATTTTTGAAATCAACACAGAGTCTAATCTCTCTAGAATTCTTTCGTACTAGCACCAAATTTGAAACCCATTCTGAATGTCTAACCTTGAATATGATCTTAGCATCAAGAATATTCTTCACCTCACTTTGAATTAGAGGTTCTATTTTGGGGTGCATCTTCCTCAAAGGCTGTTGGAAAGGATTGACTCCAACTTTGATTGGAATGACATGTTGTATAATTGGTGTCATAAGTTTTGAGGTCTTCATATGTCCAAGCAAAGACATATTTTTATTTTATGAACAAGCTGATGAATTTGCTCCTTTCCCCAGATGAACAACACTTCCCCAAGTTCACATATTTGGTTTCAGCCCCTGATCCCAGATTTATCAACTCGAATTGCAAAGACGAACTATGTGTCCTAACATTTGTTGGTCTTCTAAACTTGTTGTCTAGATAGAACATTGGTTCCAATGTTCTGACTCCTTTAGGAATGAAATTTCCATTCTGAATGTTTGCTTGATGTTCTTCATCATCTATTATGTCTCCTTTGAAGGTTTCATCATTCATTAGACATTCCAAGATTTGTTGATCATCATCACACACCCTTATATTGGTCATGTTGTTTGGAATGGAAGTCCTGAAAATCAATACAATTGAACATCTGTTATTTGTGGGTACTAGTCTTGCAGCTGAAGTAGCTAATAGGTCAACTACTGCATTCTTTAACCTAGGAATTGAAATAATATTGAACGCATCAAATTTTATTAGTAAATCCCATACTTCATTTTGATAAGCCTTCAAATGTGGTGATATGCAATGAATTTTATTTCAGACTTGTTTAACAATGATTTCAGAATCACCATACACTTTTAGATTTTTTACTTTCAATTCGATTGCCTTTTTTAGTCCCTGGACTAATGCTTCATACTCGGCTGTATTATTAGTGCACTCAAATTTTAATCTACAAGAAAGAAAATATTTTTTTTTTTCAGAATCTATCAGGACACAACCAGCTCTTGATCCTTCCAGGGTTTTGGAACCATCAAAATAAAGAATCCAAAATTTCTTTTCTACCCCTACTAAATTAGAACTACTATCTACATATAAGACTAACTCTACTATATTACAATAAATCTTATCAGCCCACGAAAACTGAAGGAGATCGGGCTGGGTATTTGCGGTGTCATTGGCTTCTTCAGCTTGATAATTTCCCAGTTCAAGCTCAAGGAAATAGTTCCCCAAAATAGAGTTAACTGGTTCATTCTTTCCCTCCAACTGTGTTACGTTGTGTTTCATCTGAGGTTCCCTCAACTCCTTTATCTGACTCTGGAATCCTTTGTAGGGAAATTATAAATGTGACCAATCTAAAGCAAAATAATGATCTAATTTCTCTGACCAGTCTCGTCTCAACACCATCCCATAGGCGTTCAAGATTTCTACTACCACAATGTCTATATACTGGAAAACCCTCTCATCTGCTCACAAACGTATCAATACATCCTCCATTTCTCCTACCACTTTAACTGCAGTCTTATCTAATTGGACAACTTGTCCTATAGTCGGTTTGGATTGACCATTTATCCTCTTGCAGACTGAAAGCGACATGAAATTCACTGATGCTCCAGATTCTACCTAACAGTTATGCACGTTGCAATTGAAAATTTCAAAAGTAATTAGGAATGCTGGTGTTCCATATTTAGACTTCCCCTGTAAACTTGGTTCACCAATATCTTCTTCAAATTGGTTATCATTTTGGGGTTTCATTATAGGTGTCTCAAGTGCCTTCAACATCTTTTCCTTTTGTTGGGGTAAGTTACAAATTTCAAACAAAGAGATGTTTTCCTTAGTCTTTTTAATATCTTCTATTATGTCGTATCCCATTTCATGCTCGGTGAAATTTTTATTGACATTTTCAACTTTGTTTTCTGCAAACTTCACAAGCATAGTGACTATATTGGGATTCTGACTTGTGATGACAAACTCTGGTATATTAACGTTCTAAGTATTATTTTTTATCCTCTACATGTTCTCCAAAAGTTTTTTTTTTATTTTGGGCATTATCATGTTATGTTGTTTCAATGGGCCCTGACTCCTTGTTGTAACATTTGTTTTTGATATATTTTCTTCCTTAGTGAATCCTTCATCCTCTATACTAAACAGGGGTGCACAATCCCATAAAGCAATAGTATCTTATTCTTGTGTCTATGTTGGTTTTTTTATCTTTCTCTCCTCCATCCACAGTTTCCGTTAACTTGGAATCTAGTAATTGATTCATCACTAAAGTCATAGATTTTATCCATTGTGGGAAGTTCCTTTCAAAATGAGCCTGCTGATGGAATGTACATAAATTTTCCATCCCCACTTCAATTAAGTTCATAATAGAGGGACTATGAGAAGGAGGTTTGGATGGACCATTGTCATCTCTCTTTTTGTAATAAGGTTTGAATTTCTTCTTTGCCTCCTTCTCTTTTTCCATGTCAATTATTTTATTTGAAAGTTTCTGTACCATTTTGACCACACCATATAACTTCTGTGACCGCTCATCTTTAGGCTTAGTTAACAACAAAGGATTTATGTTTCCAAAAAAAATTCCTCTAATTGTGCAGGATATTGGTCTATACTCGCCATTTCTGCTTCCACTTTCTTAGCTTCCTCATATGTTTCCACTAAGGTGGGATTAATTGATCTTTTGACAAACATAGCTAGGTCGATACCAAGAGCTGAAGTGCAATACTCAATTAAGGTTTTATCAATAGGTTTTATAGCTACATCAAAGTTATTCAGATGGGAAGCAAAGCTCTGAGTGAAATTATGTACCCTTTCTTTCTTTTCTTTTCTGAGGGAAAGCAATTCTTTCATTAAAGCAACAATAGTTCTTTGGGTTCCATACTTGTTTCTAAACAATCTCTCAAATGTGTTCCAATTTCGGATTGCGTTTTCCTGTAGGGAAAAATACCACGAGGTTGTTTTACCTTTGAGAGTATGTGGGAACAATCTGCAGACTACGTCTTCATGCTCAGATACTTGTAAACCTTCCAAATCTAGGTAAAATATTTGCAAATGGTTCAAACTTGGGCAATGACTTATCAAAATTATGAGGCATGGCATGTAACGGAGGAGTAAGGTTTAGAGGGGATCTAGCTCTCCAAGCAGGTGGTGGAGGAGCCTGATTTGCATTCACATTTTCCATGATTCTAGGTGGAGATTGAGGTGGATACTGGATAGGGGTTCAGAAAGGTGAGCAGTGAGGATATTTTGGTCCTAGCTGATCTAGAGGTTGTACAATCTCTTGCAGGTTTGTTTCTACCAACTCTTCAAAGTATTCACTAAATTTTCACTGTAAGGACGGTCTCTCTTCTAGGAAAAGTAGGAATAATGAGCAATCCTCCAATTTGCTTTGTATATTCCCTTGTGATTGTCCTTAAATCATCCACCACCTCGTTATCCACAGGGTAGAGACACTCTGTAAAATTTTCTTCAGGACTAGGTCTCTTCGGGAAATTGGTTTCATAACTGTGACTGGTGGAGTGTTCTCGAGAAAAAAAATTTCCTCTGCCAACCATGCACTAGCGGCCCTCCTTCTAGCACCAAAACTATTGAGGCCTAAAAAATCCCAAATAACAACAGTAGGGATTCTCCCCAATAAACGTTCCCAATTAGCCCATTATTGTTTGATATGGGGAATCCATTTGGTTTACGGTCCAGCTACCATAGGTCAAGTAACGGTTTAAGATTGCTTTACCGGTTGCGTCCTGGTACAGCATTTAAATGTATTTTTTGTTTTATTTTATATATGATATGCAAGTTCCTAATATAAGTGCAATCGATAGAGACAACAAAGAGTTCACAACGTGATACACAGGTTCTTACCTCTCGTCTTATTTCCCCTTTTGCTTATAAATCATAAACAAATAACAACTATGCTAAGCTAGATACTTCTATCTAACCTATCCCTAGGGAGCAAGATTATATTTAATGATGAGTAATGTATTGTAAAACATAAATAAATAATATTACAAATATTTGTTCATAATTTAAAATACATGAATACACATAGAAACACAAACAAAGAGATATCTCATTGTTAGTTAAAACATTCATTACTCAATATACTACATAAGTTTCATAAAGATAACAGGAAAACATTCATATCATGGAAGTAATTCATAAGTCAGAACGATCTCACAGTTCGTAGAATAAGCTGAAATAGAAATAATTCGACATTCAACCAATCTACATCATGCATTTGAAACTTCACAGCTCCTTCTCCAGCAGAAAATATGGCTTTCTTTATTATAAAAGGAAGTAGTTCTTCTTACAATAAACTTCACAAAAATATAGCTTGGAAAAGTCTTTCTAACTTCTACTTTACCTCTAATTATAAAAAAACAAAATGACTTTGGAGTTTCTCCCCAACCTTTTGGGCTTCCTCAACTCTTCCTTTACAAAATTTTGTCCTTTAGTGCATGCACTTAGAAAGGAATAAATACAAAATATTAAATAATTCTCAGTTTGTGAATAATACAAAACTAACTAGGTCTAGTTGGTGCCTTGACAAAAACGCTCCAAGCTTGTGCTTGTTCACTGATGACCTGATATTATGCAGGTTCCAATACACAAATTCTGACCTCATGTTTTGACAGCTGAGACTTGATTTCCTTCACCTTGGGTGTACTCTGACTCAAATATTCTTCCAATAAGAGTTTGTGACCCAATGCTTGTATAATCCAAATCTTGATGTCTTCCTCACTAACAACTTCGAGCTTGGATATGCTTTCTTCTCCCTTTTGCATCCTCTCTTGCAAGTTCTTCACATGTTCTTCCCTGACTGGGAAAACTTGATTCGGGGAGCCTCTTAGAATGATGCATTGATTGTGAACCAAATCTATTCCTTTGTAAAATTCAACACACTTTTCAATAGTTTTCTCAATGGTCATGTTTAATCTGACCGCTGTTCTACACCCAAAATTCAGTATGGATGCCTCCATCTTAAGACTTCCTACATATTTATGAGGCATGTTAAATAGAAAGTTTGAATGGGTTCCTATCCATGCTAACTGATTTTTTACAAGCTAAACTACCTCTAATAATCTCCTTTGGAATTCCGACGAGCTGATTGCTAGCTCTTTCAATCTGACCTCAATATGTTTAAATATATACATCTCTCCTACAAGGCTCAGAAAAAATTGATTTATCTCCTTTTGCAGCATTGAGGCTTGATTCTAGAAAGGAGTGACTTATATATGCTTCTCCTTTTCCACTTGAAGTTGTTCTCATAGTAAAATATTCTGAGCTTCTAGCTCCTCTATTCTCTTTCTTGCTACATCTCCTTTCTTTTCTGCTGCTACAACCTGCTTCTCAAGATCTTTGCTTTCCCCTTCCATAATACTTATTGCTAATATCAGAGCATCCTTGTCAGATTGTAAATTTTGGCATGCCTCCATTGACTTCTCAATCTCATTGAGAATATCTTCATGCTTCCTCTTCAGACTTTGTCCCTTGCCTCTTTCTTTCTTCATCGTTTCCCTCATTTGAACAACCTTCTTCTTATATTGTTATAGATTAGTCATAATTTTATCAACATTATCTTCATTAGCAAGGGCTGAGGATACACCTTCCCTTTCCATAAGTATTGGATCTTATTTAGTACCGTGAACAATTGTTTTCTCAGTTCTCATGACTCCCTACTTTCCCCCGGTGTCCACTTTCTTCTCAGTTCTCATGACAATCATTTTCTTATTCTTGTCATAAAAAATGGTATTTAAATCGGCCACCTCCTGCTCTTGGGATGGGATAAAAGGGATTAGTTCAATCCCTAATGTCGGAGCTGAATATCCCATGGTTGTGCTGTTATATGAAACGGATGATCCCAACAGATCCTCATAAGACTGAGTTTGCACCAGAGTTACACGATTGTGTTCCTCCTGCTCTTTTCTCTGTAGCTCTTCAACTGCTTTCTCTGCATGTTCTTTTTCTTTGTCAGTTGCTTCCAGTATTAACCTCTCATCCTCTTCCTGCCTTTTCTTAGCTTCTTACTTGGATCTTATTTCTTCTTCTTCTTCTTTTGCCAACCATTGTTCTGCTTCTTGTGATAGTTTGAGTGCCTCCTCTTCCCTTTTCTTAGCAGCTTCCTCCTCTTGTTTCTTCTGCTACTCAATAGCTTTTCCCTTTCCACCTATGGTCATTATATTTTTCTTAAATCTCTTCCTCAAGGTTGTAATATTGCATGCATTTCAGAATATTTCCTTGTTTTTATCCCAGAAATCCACATATTTGAAATGTACTCCTACTGTTGCACAATAATTAGCAACTTTATCCTCAGAATCATTCCAATGAAAACTTATCTCTCCAAAATGGAAGTACTCTAACTCCTTTACAAACTCTGGTGCACTCTTCACTTTGGAGAACTTATAACTTCCTATGTAAAATGAGACCCGGGGGTATACAACCTTCTTCTGTTCAAACAGGAAATTACCAACCCATCAATGTAAAGTTGACATACTAATTCCTTGTGAATAACATAATCCGAAGCGTATTTTGGAAAAAGAGAAGGATCCCTCGTTCCACGAAACATCCTCAGATATAGGACTTCCTCTGTGAGATAATAATGACCATTATCCTGTACAATATTCAAAGCTTCTTCAAACATGCAATCACACTCAGCAAGGAAGATTAATTTGTATAATTACATTATGAAGTCTTCACAAATACTTTTATAGTGGTTGAAATATTTTTCTGCCCACAACAACTGATATGCAGCATAGACATGAGTTTTAGCCTTATCCCATTCGCAGTTCAGAGCTGGGAATGACTGTGTGCACAGAACACAATCAATAAAAAATGAGATTATACAGAACTCTGATTTCTTTTGTGAGACTCCTCCCAGTGCTACACTTATGCATGAGGACAAACTGTTAGACACTATATTGGCCCAGTTAAAAATGTTGCCTTGAGTGGCCATAAAGAAAATTACCGGTACCCATCTCAGTTTGTAATTATTTCCATTTTCTCTTCCAAACATCATGTTCAACATTAGTGCTATCAATACATAAGGAGTGCGAAGGTTTGCAGTTTCATATTCCCCAGAAGGCCTTGTACGGAATTTTTTTCCAGGAATCATCATTCTTTTGACATTGTCCAAAACATCTAGATTAAGTTCCTTTCACCATCCTTCAGTTAGATAATTATGGGGTGTGGGTAGCTTATAGGACTGACCTACATAAGCTGGGATATAAGTAGCATAACCCTATCCTTCAGTATTAGACAAAATCATTTTTGTTACATCAGCCCTGGGGAGGATCCAACCTATTGCTTCTGAACATGGAAAAAGTTCTAGACGCATGGCAACCTTCATGATTGTTGACCTCTCTATATTGGCATATATTGGTAAAAATTCCAATTATGCATTTGGGACACTTCGATTGGTGATCATCCAGTAGATTCCCCCCCACTTGTACTCAGGTTTGATGATGGTGACAACTTTGGTATCTTCATATATAACTTCAACCTGAGTTATGATCTCTATCTGTGGATCTTCGTCCATAGCTTGTACCTTTTTTTTTTTTTGATGCATGTTGGTATATGGATGACAAGACTATTTTGATCATACAAAAGCATGTTAGATTCAATCTATTCCAAACATATAACTGCAATTTGATAAATTCTACACTAAACAAAAAAACCGATTTTAATCAGAAATTTCTTTACTGAATCATCATGATGCATAATGACTAAAATCTTGCGTCTACCCTGAACGATATCTCTTGAAAAGGAAAACACACAACCAACTTAAATATTTCTAGAGTCGAACTAGACAAGGGTCACAAGCAGGTACTCTGCTGCACCGGTCCTTAGGCTCTCACCACGGTAACACATTTCCTTGAGCATACCAATGTCAACACTATCGACGAGAAAGGAACAACTTGGAGATTCCCTATGAAGAAAAACCTCATGGATAACCAAGTTTTTCACCCTAATTGTAAATCCCTCCCACGACATTCTGCAAAACTCCTATTCTGACTGGCCAATAGCCACAATCTCGCCACACTCTGATTAATGAAATGAGGGAGTGGTGCAGACGGCTAAATGCTTGTATTCCCACTTCCCTCCTTCTACCAAAAACTGTCAGGGAAGTTTGCACGGCATGATCTGGGAAAACAATGTCTGGGGTAGATAAAAGAAATGGCGGCCCTAGCTAACCAAACAAGAGCAAGGCTTCACAATAATATTGACCAAAGCATTTAAATACCCTTCGTGGAAAAGAGACCAAACCTAACCCTAGCAAGTTGTCCCATAAAACTTGCCATGTAACAAGACAAGTAATGAGTGAGGTCCTACCTAAATTGCTGATATGACTTTGAAAAAAGCTTGATCTCTCTTGGCTAAACCTTCTCAGTCATCTAACAACTCTGTAGACTCCAAATGGCCAACAACACCATGAAACAATAACCATGAAACATCCCCTTACAGGCTTAAAAAGGCTTAAACAAGGGTGAGCATAATAAAAAGGCCTTGGGTAGGAACCCCGTTAGTGCCAAAATCATATCGAAACTGATCCTGTGAGCGACTGCGAGAGTTTAGAATGGAAAAAAAGAACGGGCTTGACGTCGATCGAGCGGTTAAAACTAATCTGCTGAGATGGGTAAAAGGCTTAGAGGTCTATCGATGAGACAACAACTACCACCCACATCGGCATCGAAAATGATTTTGGGAAGGATATTGGCTATGCACCAAAATGTGCATCCAAAACATCGGCAAGGAAATCATCTCTAGGCTCTCGGAACACTTGGAAACAAACACCTGAAATGGCGGATAGAACAATAACATCTCCTGTGGACATCGAAAAAAGAAACGGCATGACGACCCGATTCATCGGAAAGACTTCGGATAATCAACCGGGAGCATTGGCAAATGTTTTCTGATACCATAGACCAAGGTATATTCGATGTATTGAGAGACTTTTGTCTTGCTTTTCGGAAGCACAAGACACAGAGAATCGGGTGGATACAACAATACGCTTTCGATACGTTGGATGAACTTCATGAGTGCATCCAATACATTGGGTAAAAGAGAAGAAAGCTTCTTTTGCAAAAACTTAAGCCATGAAACAACTCTTGTGAGGTAAAGATATACTTTCAAAGCTTTTCTAAAAACTAAAAAGAGTAAGTGGCCCTAAAAAGTCAAAAACAATTTGGGATGATAGTTGCAACAACAACAAATATGCATCGTTCAAGTACTTAAATATTTAAATTTAAATTATTTATGGATTTTGTTGGTACTTAATAAATCTAGATCAAAATATATTCTCGAGGTTTTTAGTTATTTTTATTATGAATCATCTTTAGCTGCGAAAAAAAAAATTTCAAAAGAAAAATCAAAGTTCTAATTTCTGCATTCCGCACTGGGGAATGCGGAAATCAAAACTTTGATTTTTATTTAATGTGCAATTAGAGCTTTGATTTTGAATTTATTTAATAACAAAATTTCATTTTAATTGTAATTAATTAAATCTATTTTAATTTTAAATCTATCTAATATTATAGGGCAACTTTTTTAGCATAATAAATTGTAAATATATCTTTGTTTAATGTTGATGTGAAACTAAATAAGCATCAAAATCTTTATTTTAGAAAAAAAATGAAAATAATAAAAAACTAAGAAATACAAAATATTAATAGACATGCCAATTATCCCAATATTAGTAGTAGTTGCAAGATATTTCACTTTAGCCAAATTAGAAAGCTTTGGTTATTTTGTGAAATACATAGCAGTGCTAAAATTGTTTATTCAATAAGCACATATACATTAATATATCATGATGGATACTATGGTTTCTACTTCAAAATACTTATAAACTATAATGAATTTTACACTTCAAATATTTGTTTAATTTTTTCACCATAGTCTACTACAATATCAATAGGAACTCTTCTTTAGCTGACTAGCAAACTGGAAGGTGATTCCCACGAATTATGGTATAAAATAAACTTTTATACTATGTTTAAGTTTAATATTATTTTTTTAAATTTTCATTTAACAATGCCATTATATTTATAGTCATGTTATTGTTGGAAATTATTTTTTATTATCTGTCATAAATTAGAAAGATTAATCAGGTATCCGACTTCCGCATTGCAAATTGGAAATCGGAAACCGAAAATCGTGAAAGTGCAAGAACCCTGTTTCGTAAGTGGAGGAGCCGACCTCCCCAATCCGAACCGGAAATCGAGAATCAGGAAGGTGTGAGAGTGCAAAAGACCTGTATCTCATTTAGAGATATTGATTTTTATTTTAATTAGTAGTATTGTTTTTAATAATAACATTTTAGGTGAAAATATTAATATACATATTATAAATTAAATTTATCTTAATTATGTATCGTTCAAGTATTTAAATATGTATCATTGAAGTATTTAAAGATTTAAACTTAAATTATTTATGGATTTTGTTGGTACTTAATAAATCTAGATCAAAATAGGTTCTCCAGGCTTTTAGTTATTTTTATTATGAATCATCTTCAGAAAATAAAAATTGCGAAAAGAAAAATCAAAGTTTTGATTTCCCCATTCCCCAATGCGGAAAGCAAAAATTGGGAAATAAGAAAAAAAAAATTGAGTCAAATACTTTTTCGATTTTGCATTCTGCACTGGAGAATGCAGAAATTAGAACTTTGATTTTTCTTTAATGTGCAATTAGAGCTTCGATTTTGAATTTATTTAATAACAAAATTGCATTTTAATTGTAATTAATTAAATCTATTTTAATTTTGAATCTATCTAATATTATAGGACAACATTTTTATCATAATAAAATGTAAATATATCTTTGTTTAATTTTGATGTAAAAATAAAGGAGGTCTATAAGCATCAAAATATTTATTTTAGAAAAAAATATGAAATGAAACAATAAGAACTAAGAAATACTAAATATTAATAGACATGCCAATTATCCCAATATTAGTAGTAGTTGCAAGATATTTCACTTTATCCAAATTAGAAAGCTTTGGTCATTTTGTAAAATACATATCACTGCTAAAATTGTTTATTCAATAAGCACATATACATTAATATATCATGATGGATACTATGGTTTCTACTTGAAAATACTTATTAACTATAATGAATTTTACACTTCAAATATGTGTTTATGTTTTTCACCATAATCTACTACAATATCAATAGGAACTGTTATTTAGCTGACTAGCAAACGCAAACATGATTCCCATGAATTATGGTATAAAATAAACTTTTTACTATGTTTAAGTTTAATATGATTTTTTCTTCCCAATCCTGACGTCCGCTTTCCACAATGCAGAAGTTACAAGTTCGTAACAAAACTTTCTTTATTTTCGGCCTCCGCTTTCCGCAGTGTGGAATACGAAAATCGAGAAAGTAAAATGTGGAAATCAGAACTTTGATTTTTCTTTAATGCATGGAGTTAGAAAGGAATAAATACAAAATATTAAATAATTCTCAGTTTGTGAATAATACAAAACTAATTGGGTCCAGTTGGTGCCTTGACAAAAACGCTCCAAGCTTGTGATTGTTCACTGATGACCTGGTATTATGCAGGTTCCAATACACAAACTGCCACCTCATGCTTTGATAGCCGAGACTCGATTTCCTTCACCTTGGGTGTACTCTGACTCAAATATTCTTCCAATAAGAGTTTGTGACCTTATGCTTGTATAATCCAAATCTTGATGTCTTCCTCACTAACAACTTCGAGCTTGGATATGCTTTCTTCTCCCTTTTGCAACCTCTCTTGCAATTTCTTTAGATGTTCTTCCCTGACTGGGAAAACTTGATCTGAGGAGCCTGTTAGAATCATGCACTAATTGTGAACCAAATCTATTCTTTTGTAAAATTCAGCACACTTCTCAATAGTTTTATCAGTGGCCATGTTTAATCTGACCGCTGTTCTACACCCAAAATTCAGTATGGCTACCTCCATCTTAAGACTTCCTATAGATTTCTGAGGCATGTTATCTAGAAAGGTTGAATGGGTTCCTATCCATGCTAACTAATTTTTTACAAGCTCAACTACCTATGATAATCTCCTCTGGAATTTCAATGAGATGAGTGCTAGCTCTTTCAATCTAACCTCAATCTGTTTAAATCTATACATCTCTCCTACAAGGCTCAATAAAACTTGATTTATCTCCTTTTGCAGCATCGAGGCTTGATTCTAGAAAGGAGTGGCATCTATTTCCTTCTCCTTTGCCACTTGAAGTTGTTCTCATAGTAAAATATTCTGAGCTTCTAGCTCCTCTATTCTCTTGCTTGCTACATCTCCTTTCTTTTCTGCTGCTACAACCTGCTTCTCAAGATCTTTCTTTTCCCCTTCCATAATACTTATTGATAATATCAGAGCATCCTTATCAAATTATAAAGTTTGGCATGCCTCCTTTGACTTCTCAGTGTCACTGAGAATATATTCATGCTTCCTCTTTAGACTTTATCCCTTGCCTCTTTCTTTCTTCATAGTTTCCTTTATTTGAACAACCTTCTTCTTATATTGTTCTAGATCAGTCATAATTTTATCAACATATCTTCATTAGCAAGGGCTGAGGCTACACCTTCCCTTTCTATAAGTCTTGGATCTTATTCAGTACGATGAACAATTGTTTTATCAGTTCTCATGACTCCTTGCTTTTCCCCAGTGTCCACTTTCTTCTCAGTTCTCATGACAATCCTTTTATTACTCTTGTCATAAAAAATGGTATTTAAATCAGCCACCTCCTGCTCTTGGGATGGGATAAAATGGATTAGTTCAATCCCTAATGTCAAAACTGAATCTCCCATGGTTGTGCTGCTAGATGGAATAGATGATCCCAACAGATCCTCATAAGATCGAGTCTACACCAGAGTTGCACGATCGTGTTCCTCCTGCTATTTTCTCTATAGCTCTTCAACTGCTTTCTCAGCATGTTCTTTTTCTTTTTCAACTGCTTCCAATATTAACCTCTCATCCTCTTCCTGCCTTTTCTTAGCTTCTTCTTTGGATATTCTTTTTTCTTCTTCTTCTTCTTCTGCCAACCATTGTTCTGCTTCTTGTGATAGTCTGAGTGCCTCCTCTTCCCTGTTCTTAGCAGTTTCCTCCTCTTGTTTCTTCTGCTACTCAATAGATTTTCCCTTTCAACCTACGGTCGTTATATTTTTCTTAAATCTCTTCCTCAAGGCTATAATATTACGTGCATTTCGGAATATTTCCTCGTTTTTATCCCAGAAATACACATATTCGAAATGTACTCTTACTGCTGCACAATAATTAGCAACTGTATCCTTATTATCATTCCGATGAACACTTATCTCTCCAAAATGGAAGGACTCTAACTCCTTTACAAACTCTGGTGCACTCTTCACTTTGGAGAACTTATAACTTCCTATGTAAAACAGGACGGGGGGGGGGGGGGGGGNCATAATCCATAGTGTATCTTGGCAAAAGAGAAGGAGCCCTCATTCCACCAAACATCCTCAGATATAGGACTTCCTCTGTCAGATAATAATGACCATTATCCTGTACAATATTCAAGGCTTCTTCAGACATGCAATCACACTAAGCAAGGAATATTAATTTGTAAAATGGCATTATGAAGTCTTCACAAATACTGTTATAGTGGTTGAAATATTTGTGTGCCCACAACAACTGATTTGCAACATTGACAAGAGGTTTATCCTTATCCCATTGGCACTTCAAAGTTGGGAACGACTGTGTGCACATAATACAATCGATCAGAAATGAGCTCATACAGAACTCTAATTTATTTTCTGAGACTCCTCCCAGTGCTACACTTATGCATAAGGACAAAATGTTAGACACTATATTGGCCCAATTAAAAATGGTGCCTTGAGTGGCCACAAAGAAAATTACTGGTACCCAGCTTAGTTTGTAATTATTTCCATTTTCTCTTCCAAAGATATTGTTCAACATTAATGCTATCAATCTATAAGGAGTGTGAAGGTTCGCAGTTTCATATTCCCCGAAGGGCCTTGTATGATTTTTTTTTTTGAGAATCATCATTGTTTTGACATTGTCCAAAACATCTAGATTAAGGTCCTTTAACCATCCTTCAGTTAGATAAGTCTGGGGCGTCGGTAGCTTATAGGCCTGAGCTACATAAGTTGGGCTATAAGTACAATAACCCTGTCCTTCAGTATTAGACAAAATCATTTTTGTTACATGAGCCCTGGGGAGGATCCAACCTATTACTTCTGAACATGCAAAGAGTTCTGGATGCATGGGAACCTTCATGATTGCTGACCTCTCTATATTGGCATATATTGGAAAATCTTCCAATACTGCATCTGGGATGCTTCGATTGGTGATCATCAGGTAGATTCCCCACCACTTGTACTCAGGTTCAATGCCAGTGACAACTTTGGTATCTTCATACATAACTTTAACTCGAGTTATGATCTCTATTTGTGGATCTTGGTCCACAGCTTGCACCTTCTTTTTTTGTTTTTGATGCATGTTTCTATATGGATGACGAGACTTTTTTGATCATCCAAAAGCATGTTAGATTCAATCTATTCCAAACATATAACTGAAATTTGATAAATTCTACACTAAACAAAAAAACTAATTTTAACAAGAAATTTCTTTACTAAATCATCATGATGCATAATGTCTAAACTCCTGTGTCTACCCTAAACGAGCTCACTTGAAAAGGAAAACACACAATAGGCTTAAATATTTCTAGGGGCGGACTAGACAAGGGTCATAGGCAGGTACTTTGTTGCATCGGTCCTTAGTCTCTTACCATGGTAACACATTTCCCTGAGCATAGCAATGTCAACACTATCGATGAGAAAGGAACAACTCGGAGATGCCCTAGGAAGAAAAACCTCATGGATAACCAGGTTTTTCACCCTAACTGTAAATCCTTCCCACGGCATTCCGCAAAACGCCTATTCTGATCGGCCAACGACCACAATCTTGCCACACTTTGATTAATGAAAAGAGGGAGTGGTGCAGATGGCTAAACGCTCGTATGCCCACTTCCCTCCTTCTACCAATGACTGTCAGGAAATTTTGCATAGCCATAATAGCCATAACATTAATCTCCATACACAATGTTTTATGTTTTAGATAAAAAATAAAAATAAAATTAAAAGATTATGTTGTTGTTAGGCATATATGGCTGAAATTATTGCCAATTGGATTAAAGTTTCTAAATAGACAAAAGAGTTAAATTACCAATGCAACAAATTATCTCAGTGCATATGCTAGTGGAAGAACGCATGCCAAGTAGAGAGGGAAGTTGCTAACTGCTATTTAAATCGTGTGCAAAGAGGAGTTATAAAATGTGATAATAACTATATTTTGATATATTTGAGTTACAATTGTGATAATATGGTTTGATGGACCACTAACATAGCCAGCATGACACGTCACAGTTAACATCACTAACATCCATCATCCCTGCATGTCATAGTTGATGCAAGTATAGACAACCGAATTGTAATTTGTCAGCCATGCATGGGGATCTTAATGCAGGGAACAGGATGCCGATATAATGTGTATATTCTTAAAAATGATGTTAATTTCTCCTCGTTGTATTCCAGTGCCACAACACAATGATGTTAAGGTTGGAGATCCTCGGAGTTATCTTTTCTTCTATTTCTTCCATTACATTATTTTCGTCTGGTCTTCATAAGTTGACATCAGTAAGGTATTTAGACATTACATATTGTAAATATGTACAATATGTACAATATCTACATCGTATCTATATGATTTCTATGAAAGGACAATTGATTTTTAATCTTGAATCCATATCTAATGACACGTATATATACGAATTATCTGAAAGGACAATCAATTTTTTTAAAAGTAATATACAATGATTGCAAAATAAGAAGAATGGGATAAATTTTTATCTTTCTAATGTTTATGTTAAGCTGTCCATAAATTTTTGGTCAACCATGTAGTTAATATAAGGGTCAATATTCTATCGATTGCAATATAACCGTGCCTACGGCAGGGATAATAACATAATGTAATATCGCAGACCGGGGAAAATGAACCTTACCATCCCTCATAAACTTAAAGGAATAGCGCAATAGGCTCTATGGAAGGGTATGAATCTTTTTAAGTTCTTTCCACTAGGAGGATTCACACAGGAGAACTCGCTTCGGTAGTGCATTGTATAATAAGGATCATAATGCATTGGCCTCTTGAATAACTATGAACATATGTCTTTATTACAGAGAAGTTCAACACTCTTATTTGAACTAAACCAACTATTAGCTATCAGAATTTATCTTCGATTGTGAAAGGATTAATCTCAAGGTAACCACAAAACCAATCTTTAGGAATAAAGTTGGCTTCTTTCTTTCCAGAGAGGGGTCTCTCAATAGTTTAATTCACATGCCAGAAATATTTGAAAAACAAATAAAATTTAATAATCAATGTGGCTGAAACTGGTGCTCATTGGGTATAGAGGCATATATGATAAAAAATGATAACAGTGTTGTTGCAAAGGAATTTAAACAGAGGCCGACTAGCTACTTCTTCACAGTAAAAAAGCTAGTTTTTTGGTGATTAAAAAAGAATTTAGAAACAATCCATTAATATGAGCATCTAACAAGGATTAACCCAATATTAACTTTAGAGGAAAAGTTTTATGAATACTTGAAAGAAAAGGATCATAGCATATTAATATGAATTCTAACCCAATATAGAGTCATTCAAGTATGAAACAGATAACAACATGAAAAGATTAGCTGGAAACACATTCACATAAATAAGGGGAAAGTACAAATTGCAGAGTAAGCAACACAAGAATCTCTGTAAAATGCATGCTCAGCCCTGAAATTTTATTAATCATTTTTAACTCTCTTACAATACTCAATTTTTATCATGGCTTCGAACCCTCAATGCATTACAAAATGTTGCTTAAATAAAAAAATGTGTATTGAGCTGATAACTACTACTATGCTAAAAATAGGCAAAATAATTGTCTTTTTACATTTTTCATTCTAACTACTAACTAACTAACTGCTTCATAAAGTTATTACAAAATTTAAACAACTAGACTTCAACAACTTTCAAAGTTCCTTCATTGGTGCAACTTGTATTTTGTTTTCCCAAATTGTTTCCATTGTTTTCCACTAATCACCACTTGGCAGCTCCAAAATGGCCATTTCTTTCGCTAGCACCCGTAGCTCTACATGGTCCACATATGAAATTGCTGGAAGATAAGCACAAATAGCTCTAAAAGTATCAATTATCTCAAAATCTACCAATAGCTTTTCAATTATTGTTTTCCCTGATAAGGACTGCTGCATGTCTTTAAATTTTCTATGATCTAACCTGCATTTGACCAGATGAGCTTGATATTCAACTTGAGACAATAAATTAAAATTTCTCCTAGAAGGAAGGTAAACCCTTTCGAAACAATGGCGTAAATGACCCTATAAACATCTTAACTTGATGCCGCACGATATCAATTTTGGCCTAAACAGTGTCTAGATGCTGATGTTTCGTAACTACTTTTCTTTCCCAAGTAATCATTGAGATCCTGTCCTTTATTCCCATTGTTTCTAGATCATCTTCTGATAGACCATATAGAAAACTAACAATATTGTTGGTTGTTTCTATGGGTTTCTTATTCAAGGCCTCCTTTACAGTTTTACAACTCTACTTTGCAACATAAATGACTATCTCCTTATCTAGAATGTAGTTCAAGAAAGGCCTAAGCATTACATCCTTTGCAATAATCATATCCCATATTAAATTCCTTGCTCCCTGCAGTGGAAGTACCCTAGTCAATTGCTTTGTCAATTTATCATTTTTGTCCGGAAGGTCTTTTCATTTGTTTTCCAACACTTTCATTTCTTCCTCCTTCTTCATAGCTTCATTTTCCACGTTTTTGTTTTGTTTTTTCATACCAACAATTTCCATGTCCCTCAAACTCACCCAGGACATGGATTACATAATAGATTCTTCATTTGCAATAGGTTGAATTACCTGTACCTCGGGTTCTTTATTTTTATTTTCAATCTCTTTGATTTTATCATCAATCTCTTTCTCCAAAACAGATTATGTTTTGTTTAACACTTTTACATCCTCCATCAAAAGATACTTTTCTTTTTCCCACTCTTTTCTCTCATAAACAAATTTCAAAATTTTGACTTTACGGTTACTTAAATCATTAGTTGGTAACTCTTATTCTATTTCTAACTCAGTCAATTTTGATGCTTGAATAAACTGTGTGGCAAGGATTTTTAATTTCTTCTTTATAAATTGAATGGTGTTTTCTTTTTCTGCAAGAATTTTTTGTGTAGCTTCTCCCTTATTTTCTTCACTATCTATTGCTATCAAATCCCCTTAGATATTCTTAATTTTGCTGCTGGTGGGATTTATCTTCCACTTTCTACAACCTTAATTGAATTTATATTTTTGTTTTGGTGGAATACATCTTAGAAACCTTTAGAGTAGCCTTCAACAAATCACTATAGATTACTTATCTAGTCTGTCTGTGCAAGTGGATCATATATGGGACTGGAATATATTCTAAATTCAATCTCATTTCTTCCTCCCTGATTTTTAGTAGCCACTACTAAGTTCAAAGTATTTTTGGCACGGTCCTTAACAGTGACTAAATAAACACTTTTACTATACATCTTTCTGACATCTGCATATAAATTCAAATATACATCCAATGTTGTTTCTTTGTTATCTTTCTATTTACCAAATAGTTCAGCCCTAGATTTAAATTTGTCGGTTGATCCTTCAGGAGTCTCTGAGAATGCATATTATTTTATTTCAAAGGTTTTTCCTCTGACCTTCATTTTCTTTTTCTTTCCTTCAACCTTAACCACTTACACCAACTCCCCTTCAACTTCAGTCTTTTGTTTCTTTGTTGTTTTTGAATTTCCTTCTTGTTCTGTTTCCATTGCATCTGAGAAAGTTCTTTTACCGATCATATTTGAATGAATTGAAATGGGTGTGATCACCTCTGTCATTCGAATCATAGTCAACGGATCCTATTGTGTGACACTTACATCCTGTACATGTGATATAGGATCTCGTTGCATATCCTCTTCATTATGCATTAGTGAGGGATAATCTGAGAAATTTGCTTTCTCATCTAAACCCTCAGGTTCTTGGTGTTCAAAAGGCGTGTTCTTGTTTACCTGTATTCTTAATGAGATGATATGATGGGGATCATAATTTATTGCAAAGGTTGTTTAAAATTCCATTTATTTACGCAAAATTTCTATCACAGGAAGTGCAACCTTGCTCTTTCTGGTGAAGGGTCCAATCACCCAAGGAAATTTTATCTCTGAATATTTTCTAAAACTGATGAAATGTTCATTGTCAACTATTAGCTTTTGTCTCACCAACTCCAATGAAAAAATACTAGGAGTGAGGAAGGCTGGCAGAATATATGGCTCATGAGAAAACACACATACTATGATAATTGTTTGCTCTTCCAATAAAAAACAATCTCTTATCTTTATATTTGTGAAAAATTGTAAGGATTCCTTCATTATTGGTACTTCCCTAGATAATTAATGCTCAAAAAATACCTTGTAGACCTCTTCCATTAAGAAATTCATATACTTAAAGTAATTACTATCAATTTCATATGTTAGGACCATCTCTAGCAACTGTAAATTCTCCTCATTAAAGAACATGAAAATTATGACTAAATAAGGTTGAAACCTGAAATGTTTTGTGCTATGGAAATTCAGTAGCTAAGAGTGAATACTCCCATCTAAGAATTCATCAAATTTAAGGCATACTGACTGGGAAGACTGTGACTCAGACTAAATTTTTCTAATTCTGAATAATAGACTCATTAGCACCTCAGTAACATACCTATCAATATTAAGACCTAAAAAACCCCTCATCAATTAAATAACCAACCTAGTTTCCTCATTGAATAGGTTAACATCTACAGGAAAAGACTGGTCCTCAAGAGACACATCTGGCCTAAAGTAAGTGGTGAAAAAGAATTGCTTACGCTCAAGAGTTTCTTCACAAAAGCACCGTATTAGGTTTTCTTCATTAAAATATTCCCGGCTTAGGATAAATGAGGAAGGGATTGTAAGTAAATACTGGAAAACTAAGGAATTAATAGGAAACAAAATTTTAGACTTGGTCGATTCCATGACCACTCTTTCAGAGGAGGAATAACTAGATGCACACCACTGAACAAAATATGGAAAATTAAGGGTTTGTTTTGGATAGAAAAAAAAACAAGTAAAAATGAGACCTAAAAACACCATGTAAATATCTACCCTAGTCCTTAATTATTTTTATCTTGGTTTTCAATTGGTTAACAGGTCCAAAGGACAAACAGAGTATCAAATATTTCACAATCTTTGTCTTCAAATACTTCCTTAATTTTCTAGTATTAGAATAAATAATCCTCCCTTTGGATAAATCAGCATAATTTACCACTTATCCTAAGTTCTTGACTGAAATATATGACTGCATCATCAACTAGATCATCCTCCTTCAATCAGGGAGCCTAAATGGGTATTCTCCTTCAATCGAGGAGCCTAACTGAGTCTCCTCCAATCTAGTAGCAAATATGGGTTGATCTACATGACATATGTGCCCCATTCAATTAATTGAAGGTTGTTTCACCTACCTTTCAGTTAAATTGAAGTTGTAAATGCGCCTCCCTCATTATTTTTCCTATTTTTGGTAAATTGCAATTAACTGGAGTGATTAAAGGCGCCTCCACCTACTTTTGGTGACTCAGTTCGGTGCATTTTTGTTCAACTCACCTAACTAAAGTGAGATATGTTCCCTCATCTACTGATTGACATGAAGTTGAGTTCTGTTTAGTTAGACTCGGTCTAAACTTCCTTTAATTCAGTTAGAGTCAATTAAGGTTGTGTTAAGTGGTTAACTGATGTGCCAAGTGGTGTCGAATTGAAAGCTAAGCTACTCTCATGCACTCAATTAGAATTACCTCTCATGGATTCAAATTGTCTGGATATTAATGTCATTGTATTGCATTGTAAAAATTATCCATATTAATTTTGATTAATGCAAGAAATTATATAGTTGCAACTCCTTATTGCATTGTTTCATATCATTTTCTGAGTAAAATTGTTTTGTGAAATCTATTGTAAGTTTCTTTCTTGATTCTTAGATTGTTGTGACTCCAATTTTATATGGTATCAAAGCCATGGAAGGACAAGGCAATTCTTCTACAGGTTTCTTGTTGGATCTATGAAAAAATTTAAGCAAAATTGCTCAAAAACATTCCAGCACTACACCAAAAGTGGAGAGTTTACCACATAATTCCTGGACAAACTAGCATTGTTGATCAAGCTTTCTTCATTGGCTACTCCAGCTATGATGAAAAATCTAAAAGTGCAGGATGTTCAACCTTATTTTGGTTGTTTTGTGTAATTGCAGGTACAACTTCATATGGATTCAAAATTCTCAGTTCCTCTTCTTACTCCATCCATGAGATATTCATAATGGAAATTGAAGATGATTTCATCTCTAAAGGGACAAGGTCTCTATGATGTATCCATTGGACTTGGTAAATATTCTTATGAAGATGAAAATGACTGGCTAAATAACGGTGGTAGAGATTTTGGAACAATATGTCTGGCTCTTTCTCCAAGCTTGTGCCAGGGTATTTTTTAAGGATTCTAATATTATACTTAGGTTTAGTATTCTAGGCGATTTTTTTGGATTGAAAAAAACATAATTATAGATTGGTAGGCGAATATTAAATATGAAACATAAAATTAACATTGAAATGTGTAAATTTTGGCGAATATTATGATAAAAAAACATATTTTATGTACATATAGGTGATATCAGACACTAAAAATGACCAAATAGCGAATTTATTTTTTGAAAATAACCCCAAAAATAGCCAATTGGCAAAATTTCTCCCCTAAAAATTACCATGTCTTGTGCTACCTTATTGATTCTGTTGAATACCCAAAATATCTCTGGACAAAATTGTATAGAACCTTTGGCAAGCACAATGAGGATCATAATAGAAATTTGGAGAGCACACCCAGCACCACAAGAGTTATTTATTCAAAATTCTCGCCCTCTACTCTCTGATGAAGTTGTTCAAGATAAAGAAGAAGCAAAATCTTCCACACAGTCAATTCGAATTGAAAAAAGTCTCCTTGTAATGACTCCTTCTCCCGTTGCTCCGGAAGTTTATGAGATATATGATATCTCATATTCTCATATGGATGATATGGAAGAATACATTCAAATATATGAGATTGAAGAACAAATCTCCTTCCATTCTATGCAAACATTCTCCATTGATTCTCTTTTAAATTCTGTGGAAAAATTTCCAGTGATTGCTTCAAAAAATGAATAGGAATTCAATTTATCTCCCTCTAATGTTGCTGCTGGTGTGCAGATAAGCAATAATTTGGATATTTTGGAAATTATATCATATTGTATGAGTGATCCATTCACTCTTATTTATATAGAGCTTCCAGAAAATTCCTACAGGATTGCATGCACCAATACTCGGAATTTTGAAGAAGGATAAAACTATGCATCTACCATCTTGGTGGAGTACACTCTTGGATATGATATGAACTTATTTGGATCTGATATGATATTATTTGGTTCAATTTTTAGGTTTCAATAGCTTTCAGTAATGCTTGTAGTTGTTCTCATCAATTTTGGTGTGACAAATAAAGTACCACAAGTCTCTTTCAAACTTGTTGTTGGGGATTTGATGTCGATTTCCTCTTATGAGTTTTCTGATAATACATTTTGTGAATAATTGGTTATTTCTGAAGTTATATCAGACTATGGAGCTCAATCATTTGCTCACCATCTCATTTTTTGCCAAGAATGCAGAATGATGTCAAGAAAATTCTTAAAAATTGCAGGATAAGTCAACATGCCAAAGGGATGAGACAAAACAATGGACTGTATCAACCCCTACCTATTCCAACTAGAACTTGGGATTCTATCAGTATGGATTTTGTTCTGGGATTGTCTAGAACTCATATGGGTTATGCTTCTATTTTTGTGTTAGTAGACAAGTTTTAAAAAATGGCACAATTTATTGCTTGTAAGAAGACCAATGATGCAACAGATATTGCTAACTTGTTCTTTTTAGAAATTGTAAAGTTGCATGGTTTTCCTTTGAGCATTGT
Source organism: Pseudotsuga menziesii (assembly GCA_001517045.1). Taxonomy (NCBI): domain Eukaryota; kingdom Viridiplantae; phylum Streptophyta; class Pinopsida; order Pinales; family Pinaceae; genus Pseudotsuga; species Pseudotsuga menziesii. The sequence goes on from LPNX010451044.1 coordinate 67,784, forward strand.
GTTTGACAGAGATACTAATTTTGTTGGTCAGTTTTGGACAACTTTATGGAAGAAATTGGGTACAAATCTCAGTTTTAGCTTTGCTTATCATCCTTAGACTAATGATCAAATTCAAGTGGCGTTAACACCCAAAAATGGTTAACTACCTCATCGACCCCATTTCATGGCTCATTCGTCCATTTACCTACCATATTTCCTTGAAAATCCCACTAAAAGCCTCCAAAAGGCCTAAAATGCCTCCAAAAGGCCATAAAACCATTTAAAATGCCTCCAAAAGGCCCAAAAACCCCTTTCTCCTCCAAAAATAACCAAAATTCCTCCAAAAATAGCAAAAATCCCCAAAAGGGAAGAAAAGGAATAAAAATAATGAGGAAAAAGGAGAAAAACCCTAAAAAGGGCCAAAAACCCTAAACAAGCTGCCCTAAACCACATAGTTTCCAAAAACCATGGGCAAGCACTTCACCACTAAAAAACTATAAATAAATGGTCAAGCCCCCTCATTTCACATCCACAGTCATAGCATCCTTACTCTGCCAAAACATCTCGTGAACCCTAGCTTACCATCAAGCTATTTCCATCATTGAGACCCCTTTTGGCCTATTTTCCACCATCGGAGAAGGAGAAGGACCAGCTCGGAGCTCGGAGCCACCGACATCGGATCAGCGCAACGGACTCCACCAACCTCTACATTGGAGGTAACTCTAATAAAAACACCATTACATATTTCGTTATTGTCTTTTACTTCCTGTTATTTACTTTTACTGTCTTAGTTTAGCTTTTTATTTTCCAGTTTACTTTTTGTTTAATCGAACTGCTACTAAGGATTCCAGATTCCTTAGTAGGTGCTCATCAGCACAAGCTAGGGTGAAAACCCTAGCTACAGTTTTGGCGACTCCACTGTTTCTTTTTACTGAAAAGCCGCGTTTTTTCTTTCCGCAACCGCGACCCGATCGCACCTTTCAGGCCCCAACCCGCGACCAGTTCGTCGCTGTCAGCCTCCTTTACTACGACCCGATCGCACCTTTCAGGCCCAAACCCGCGACCAAATCGCCGCTGTCAGCCTCGTTTACTGCGCCCCGATCGCACCTTTCAGGCCCAAACCCGCGACCAAATCGCCGCTGTCAGCCTCGTTTACTGCGACCCGATCGTACCTTTCAGGCCCAAACCCGCGACCAGTTCGCCACTGTTAGCCTTGTTTACTGCGCCTCGATCGCACATTTCAGGCCCAAACCCGCGACCAGGTCGCCGCTGTCAGCCTTGTTTACTGCGCTCCGACCGCATCTTTAAAGCCCTAACCCGCGACCAGTTCGCCGCTGTCAGCCTCTTTTCCTGTGCCCCGACCGCGTTTTGTCCGCCCACAGTCGCGATCCGACCGCGCCTGTTCATTACACAGGCGCGCTCCGACCGCCGCTGTCAGCCCGAAACCCGCGACCTAGACCGCGCCTGTTTCTTCTAAACCCGCGATCTGCGCGCGACTGTTGCCTTCCAACCCGCGGTCCGCGAACAGTTTTTTGCCATAGTTTCTGCGCCGAAACCCAGCTACTTTGGCCCCCTTTTTCCTGCATCTGCACAGCCACCTGTCCCCCTTGCAGCCATACAACCATCTCTGTCTTTTATTTACAACATTGTTTAGAAAATTCTTTAGCATATTTTGATTTCAAAAAAGAAAAAAGAAAAAAAGGGTTTGCAAAGTTTTTACAGTTGTTCAAAGTTTTTTCAGTTTTGTAAAGTTTTTCATACATTGCTATTGTTATTTTAGGATTCAC
>LPNX010451065.1:0-10608 GCA_001517045.1 Pseudotsuga menziesii
GCATATCATATTCGCAAAACATTAAAAGCTATTCCAGTTTTATACCTCATTCGTTGAAGCCAGGCTACTCTAAATGGAAAACACAGTAGGAACATATTCGAGTTTTAACAACAGAAAATACAAAGAGTACAATGCGTTTTAATAATAGAAAAATACAAAGAATTTGCCTTTCGATAGATGGCAGAGTGCAGAACTTAAAGAAGGTTGATATTATAAATTTGCTATAAAAATCTGCCCTAGCGGTCATGAAGATATTTGCAATAGAAAGAAAAAGTAGGTTCACCTTTTTTGTATTTATTTGTGTTCTTTGCAACTTTTGAGTGGTCTGTACTTATTTGAGGTGTTACTTGGACAAGCAGACAAGAGGTCCATATATTCACAAAAGCATAGCATAAACAAAACCAGGAATAGCATGAACAACAAATCTAGACCTTAGTAATCAAGAAAATCACAGAGATGGTACAGGCAGCACAAGCAACACAAAAGTTCTGAATTTCTTAGACTTTGTTTTCTGGTTTAAAGTTTAAATGGAAAGTAAAAAAGTACACGTTTTTAAGCATAGAATGGTTAACCTTAGCAATTTTTTCCCTGTGCTAATATAGCACGTCCTTTGCTTGAAAGCCTAGGAAAAATATCTGTGCCCAACTTCCCATATGCAAGATTAAATTCTCACAAATACTGGGTCAAAAGAGATTACAGTTGTAAGTCTTATAACTATTGCTTTTTTCTGCTACAGGGAGAAAGTCATGGCTGTGCCTACAGAACAAAAGAAGAGGGAAGCTAGGAGGGAAGCAAAAGCTGAAATAGCAGCTGTTTTAGATAGAGTAGGGTATCTTGATTCTCTGTTTCCCTTTTGCAGATCTCTACATTATTCTTTTTCATGGGAATCAAATGATGACTTTTGTTTCTTGTTTAGGCCATAGAGAAAGAATTGTTGGAGATCCATTGCAAAGTGGTACTTATGGTGACATATACAATTTCCCTGTGAAAGAATATGAGAAAGTCCTAGAAATGGAGGAAATGCAGGAAGCCAGTGAGGAAGAAGATAATGGTGAGGAGGTTTGTAACAACTTTTTGTTTTATGATTTGTTAGACTATGTTACAGTAATCAGCTGATGCCTTTGAGTAATAGTCATCTGTCCTGCTCGATAATGTCATGATTATTTTAGTTACTTTGTCACCCATAAGTATCATTCTTAATATATTGTTTTGCATTCTTATTTTTTGCTTTCTTTTTGTAGGAGCCAGAGTCTGAAGTAGAGTTTGTGGAAGGCTATGAAATGGAAGAAGAAGATGACATTGAAGATTTCACTGTTGCTGGTATTGATGATGCTGATCTATTGGATGCAGATGAAGGTAGAAAAGTTTCAGAAGAATAAGCAGAATCATATTCCACTGTTTCAATTTTTTATTCCCATGAAATGTCGAGGAAACTAAAATCTTAGTCCCGGTCATTCAAGTTTGGAAAACTGGATATCACAGTAAATTTAAATATCTTTGAATTACAATACTGAGGATAAGTTCGAAGTTGTACTGTAAGCTACGTGTTTTATCTGTTCTTTCACTATGTTTATTGGAACTGATTTTTTTTTTACTTAATATTGCACAGACAACACTAATGATGGTTCAGAAGAAATGGATATAGATGGGCGTGTTGGGACAAAGAAGTCGCGCACAGAGTCATGATCTACTCCACAAAAGCTTGACACAGATAGCATCAGAACAAAGTTGAAGAGGAAAATGAGACCTCATGTGGAGGTAAATTGCAAATGTCCTTTGATTAATTATTGAAAATGAATAAGAAATATACTAATTATATCTAGATTTCATCTTGAGCTCATTCTAGTTCTATTTTTGCTGCTTGCCTACCAAAAGATCATTGAAGGACATAGTGCTTGTAACTTCATGAGCAGCTGATAGTAAAGTATTTCTTTTTACCATATAAGATAAATTGTGCACGATTTAAATGTCTTAGAAACCTCTCTTAGGCATTTCATCTGGTATCAGAGCCAGCGAGGTGTAAATACTATGGACCTTTGGTTGAAATTTGACAGCTGGATGACAAATTTGGTTGGTGTTGGTTGTCAGAGATAGATGAAATCTCTGTGGATGAAATACTATGGACCTTTGGATGTCCATACTTTGGAACCTCTGTGGAGAATGTTGTCAGAGATAAGTTTTTATAGTTCTGGAGACATGAAGAGGCAGGGAAGATATCTGAAGGACTTTACTCACTTTGCACAACAAAAACATATCCCACAGCATGTGTGAAGCATTGACTGGCACATGACCACCAATTTATATGGTTGAAAAAGATGAGTATTATTTCTGTGTTACACTCCAATGTTTAGAAGACTTAAATATTTGAATAAGGGTCACTTTATATATTAGTGACATGTGACCACTGACCAAACCAGCTTAACATTTAGATGTTGAGGTTATGGGTCGTTGTTTAAAGTTTAAACCATGGTAATGAAGCATGTAATGAAGATGTGCGAGATAAATTGTAATGAAGCATGAGATAAAGATGTGCGAGATGTATGTATGCATGTGAGGGGGGTATAGTAATTATGTAAGGATTATGACCTACTTCCACATGGAATTGGTCTTATGGCATTTGTATTTTTTTTTTTAAAACAGTTATAGCTGTGGATACAGCGACGACAATTTTTTTAAAAATTTCACAGCCGTGGATACAGCGACGGCCCGACGTGGATACAGAGACGGACAGGCGTGGATACAAAGACGGCCAAGCGTGGATATAGAGACAGCTTAGTCATCTAACGAAATATAGAACATTATCGCTCTTGCGACGCAAATTAGGGGTCGTCTCTATTGTGACGAAATTGTTTCCACGAGAAAAAAAACACTTAGACGTGGCAATATCCACACTTTTTCGTGGATATTGCCACGTTTTGCCATGGAAAAATTGATCACTTGTACTAGTGAGGTTGCAGATCGAGGGTCTGTGTTGATTCCATTGAATTAAATTGTGCAGGTGTTAGCCTTGGGTCTTGATATTGAAATTGCGCACATAAAAGGCTCAGATCTTGAAAAGAAGTTGATCCACAGTGCATATAATGGGAGAAGCTTAATGCTTAAGGGTTGTAAGGGATTATAAATGAAATCTATGTTGAGCTAGAGGATTCGTTATTCTGATTTTCAAGATCAGTTGATAGCCCGACTGCGTGCAAAATGCCAGCGTGGACAAAATCTTTCAATGAACCTGGTACAGAAAGGATATTCCCACATATGATATATTCTTTCTGACTAGTAATCGAGTCCCTACACACCATTCACAACACTCCATAGGTGAAGACCATGTCCCCAACATCACCTGCTATCCCAACTCCGAGGATCCATCATGAAATTTATATATTTAAAGCAGCAAATCTGGCCTCTACACGAAGCAAAGAAATGCGACCAGCTGAATCCGCTCTCATCCCACCTCCAGCATAGGCGAAAGGGCAAGGAAGGTCAAGTCCAAATGCCTTAACCCACCTCGGTAGCAATGTGGGAGAACACCTAAGGTCTTATCCATGGCCAACATGATAATTGAATATCAGAGGAGATGACTTGACTAGATTCTCTGTAAGGAATGAAGATCCTCGCCCACTTGTCACTCGTACTATTGTTATGATGACCAGTTGTCAAGTGTGCATCCATGCTGGTAAGTTATTTTTGAGTCTGTCTGGCTCACCCTATATAGTGCCACCTTCCCAAGCTGTTGAAGAACAGGGATGAATGAACATTGAGAGAAAGGCCAAAAGTGCTCAATAAAGTGAGGTCTTGAGTTTTCTTGCAGACAACAATGGTTGTGTGGTTTGAGAAGCTAGTTTGTCAGGGGGTTCTAATGGTTGGCGAACATGAAATTATGTTGCTTTATCATCTTGGTTGTGTGCACCAGGAAATCGCCAACCATCAGGGCCTGTATGTGATGCACTTTGAATATTTCTGGATAGTTGTACCTCCAGCTACACGATACCAGGGTTTTCTTGTCCCGGGAGTGTCTCCCTAAAAACCATCAAAGAGGTCACAGCTTCCAAAGTCCCATTGCATGGGGGCCATGTTCAGCGGCAGCTAGTCAGAGCGAATGCTCGTACTGGGGTGGTGGGTGTCCAAAGTCTTCTTCACCTCGTTTGTAATTTCCACTTGCTAATTTTCTCTAAGGTGGCGATGAGATTGAGGACGCACCCCATTGTATTTCCTATAGGAGAGCCCACGCCATGGGAGGTGAGGAGAACAAGAATTCTCCTCTCCAAGTCCCCTCATACAACAATGTTACCAGGACATAGGGGAATTGTGGACACGGCTAAGCACAGAAAGCATATAAACTCCTTTTCTATTCTTGAAACCATACAGAAAGGCACCTTTGAGCATGAAACACACACCCAGGGAAGGACACATGGCTGATTCAATAGACAGACGAGTGGTCGATCCCTGCATGCTTACTACATCCAACGCTATACCTTTCTGTAATTTTATGCTAACAGAGATGTAAATTCATTATAATTCTTACATTTCACAAGATTTTGAGCGTTGCAGGGTTTCAAACCATGGTCGTATCATAATATTAGTTGGTTAAGGTTTGTATATTTCAAGAGTTATGGTTAATTTATGGGTAATCTATTCTAAAACAGTGCTTGCTTATAAGAGCATTCTTAATAGTCTATGATTAAACTTGGGGTCCTCTTACACTGTTAATAATTCAATTACATTTCAAGATCATTTGGAGTCTCGGCAAGAGATTGAGACTAATATTGTGTAGTCAATAATGGGAAATAGTAAATAAAATCATAATGTACTTTATGTAATCGATTTAAATAACAAGCCAAGCTATGAAAGTGATTTAGACTAATATTGTGTAGTCAATAATGGGCAATGGTAAAGAAAATCATAATGTACTTTATGTAACCGATTTAAATAACAAGCCAAGCTATGAAAGCATTTTTTTAAAGCAATTCTCTAAAGCAAACCTTAGTGACTCTCAATTAATTCATTTAAGAAATTATTTCAAGTTCTCTTTGTTTCATTAGCATGTTTTTCTTAGTACTTAAGAGAAGAATGGTAATTATTTCAAGCTTTCTTTGTTTCATTTATGGCTCTTGGACTTTCATTTGCTATTTTGGACATTAGGCTATGGCAGCTTTGTGTTCAAGTTTTTTTTTTTTTGCATAAGCCAACATTCATTTTTTAGTTTTGATGTCTTTTTATGTGATAGGTGATTCAGAAATTCTCAACTTCAACAACCAATTATCCAATGTGATAGCTTCAAATATTTTCTCCATAAAAATCATATTAAAATACAATTCATGAACTATTAAAAAACTGCAACTTATCCAACACTTGAACAACTTAACATGTTCAGTATAGGAATCTCTCAGTATATGCTACGGAAAGCGGAAAGGTAAATTGATAATAAATTTATCAATTTACCTTTCCTCTTTCTGCTTTCAGCATTCGGAAAGGTAAATTGATAAATTGATTATCAATTTACCTTTTCGCATTGCGGAAACTCTACCTTGCAGAAAGATGATGATAAATGGTAAATGGTAAATTAATAATATAATATTAAATTAAATTGATAAATAATATTAAATTGATAAATTGAACGATAGGTTTTATGTTTCAAACAACTTTGTGCAAACGGAGAATGCCTTTGAATTTGTGTCTCGGTGTATCACTTAATTGTCCAGGCACTATTTGTCTGTGGAACATGCAACAATTATGAAAGGAATTGAAATTCAACAAGAAATGAAGTAACACACAACATAAAGATTAAAATGCTAAATCAGAACAATAATTTAAACAACAAAAAATTGGCAAAAATACAGTACAGGCAAGAAATAAGACCCTTCCTCATGGAAGAAAAAAGAAAATGGAAATCAATGACAACCTTTCTCACAGGTGAAAAAAGAGAATGGAAATAAATAATATTCTCTCTCTAAATTTTATTAACTATCTCTCTTTTATTTTGTGATTTTTGTTGTGGGAACACGCAACAAAAAACTTCGGTACTTTTGTCATCCTGCATCCCGCAAAATGCGGGATGCAGAGATATTTTGTGTGCGCGAGTCGTACATCCCGCAAATTGCGGGTTGCGGGATGAAAACTTAACAAATTATAAACTTCAAAATCCCGCAATTCACATTACAGGTTGCGGGAAGCGCGATGCGGTATACAGAGATATTTTCTGTGCACAACTTGGACATCCCGCAACCCGCATCCCGCATTTTGCAGGTTGTGGGAAGTGATTTATTTTGTGATTTTTTTGCACGAACACGCAACAAAAACTTCGGTGCTTTTGTCATCCCACATCTCGCAATCACGGGATGCAGATTGCGGGATAGTTAATAAAATTTAGATCTCACAATAAGATCCTGCATCCAGTGAGGTTTAATCTCGACCATTCATTTATCTTAATCCTACGGTCCTAACTGACCCCGAAAAATCTATATATAGCTCGGTCTTTTACGATTCCCATTGTCGATATCTCTAAGGGTTTCTCCTTCAGTTTTGAGTTCTATAAACGAATGATGCCAACACAAAAAGTCTATTGCAGAGAATTTGTTGCAGTAAAGATTCAATATTTTTACCCTCTCGACTTCCTTTGCACCTCCTAGTGCAAAAGCTAGTTATAATTTATTCATGTATATTTGATTAAAAGTATTACATATAAGAAGTCTACTTCCCTACTTTATATGTATTGGATTTTTTAGTTAAGTATTTTTTATGTATCAAACTGTATATGACTACTAAAATCAATTTTAATTTATTGGACTTTGAAAAAGGTAAAGAATCACTCGATTTTCTTTAGAATTATATTTATGTGTTCAAAAAGCTTTAAAAGAAGTAGTCTTAGATCATCATAATTGTGATGAATTAAAAGGTTGAGAATGTCATTGCTGTAGCAAATATTTTAAAATCGTGCTTTGATATGGGTGTATGCAAGACATATGGTGAGAGCTTGTTCTTATTTTAGCAATGTTGATTTTCTTCTTTATGCTAGTTAAGATAGAGGGATACTTTTGACCTTATAGATTAGGGTTTATTGCTTTCTTCTAATATCTTAATTTTCTTTTATCTCCTAATTCTTTATGGAACCACTTCTCCTTAAATTTATAAATAATAACAATAATAATCTATTAAGGTCACAACCAAGCCAAATACAAAGAGACACTATCCTGATGAATTTCTCTTTTATTTCTAAAATCTTATTTTTAAGAGTTGGTTAAACATTATAAGTTTTGAGTTCTTCCACTCATTTTTATGAAATTGTATTTTTCATTATTCAAATTGCATTTCTAAGTGTAAAAATAAATTCTACACTATCAAATACCTTTCACCATATAAATTATGCAATTTCAACAATATATATCTACAATAAAAATTATAGAAAATATCCAAAACATAAAACATTTAACTTATTAGTTCTTTATATAATTACATAAAACAAAATATTAAAAATGATATTCATATATATATATATAACATCAATCAATATCCAATAAAAATATCACATATACATTTAAAATACAATCATTAATATTCATGACACGTATAGAATCATTTATCAATATTGATAACTCATACGAATCATTTTTCAATATTTACATTATCTTCCACAAAATGACAACAACCTTACTATTCAAGTTAATTTCGATTAGCTTGTAATTAATTAATATAAAAAATATTTAACTTTTTAAATGCAAAAAACATATATATAAAATTATATATATATATAATATTAAAATAATAAATATAATTTTATTTTTTTAAATAAATTTATTTTTATTTAAGTTTATATTTTTAAAATATTTAATGAAGTGGTTTAAGTGTTATTAAAAAAAAACTTTAGAATTATCAATATTAATGTAATATGCATATTTGAAAATATGGAATTCATTTATATATCCAAAATACAATTTCAATAACCTCAAATCAGGTGATAGCTAAAACGAAAGATCAAACGATGGAAATGTCCCAAAGGAAGGACAATACCATTGCCACTTGTTTGTCCTTTCTTTGAAAAGGTTGCCTTCACCACCTGTTTTAATGCTACCACACTCAAATCGTCTTCGCGAAACCGCCCTTAAGTGTGAGAACGTCGGTTGTTTCAAACATGGGGTTCAAAAAATCATGGATACAATACACAACATGTGGGAATGATACATTGGTAATTATGGAAGCGATTGGCATGAGTTGAAGAAGGAGAACTTGAACACCTATTGCAGATCCATTAAAAGGAATACCTCAAGTGGATATCAATCGAGTTTGACATCTTTAGTTTGCACTTATGCCATTATGAGGACAACAGGATAATAGACTTGGACTATGGGCTGAACATGAATCAAGGATTACGTTCTCTGGGAAGGAACTTATCAAAGTTTTTGCCTTCCAAGATCCTCTCTCTTTAAACCTTGCTTCTCTCTCGTTTCTTTTTATTGTTTGTTTATGGACCCTTTTCACTCTAGCCTTGTTTTTTTATTGCCACATGATCTCAAAGCTCTATTTATATATAGACGACCCCTCCTACCTTCCACCAACTTTTCAACTTCTCTTTGCTTCCCTTGGATTAGTCCTCTCTTGCCTCCCTCCACCATGCCTCGTTCTCTTGTCTCCCATGACCACAAGAAAGAAAAAGTTCCAATTTCTTACCTGAGAATCAAGCGGGAGATTGACATTAATCATTTGCATTACCGTCGCCTCACCCCGTCCAAAATCTAGAGGAAAATAGAAGTGATGGAAGAGGAAGTTCTGTTGAAGCAAAAGTGTACTCATGAGGAGGAGATAATAGAAAACATGGAGGGATATATCCATGACCCTAGCAATACCAAAGCCAGAGACACTAAATTTCATAAAACAATGGTATTAAAATGGTAGCTCGAATCTTTGCTAAGCAAAGCTTTGTTGGATACTAAGGTTGTCTTGATGATAGAGGAAGAAAATTACCAAAACCATAAGTTGCTAGCTCATAACCGTAGGCTAGAAGGAAAGCTTAAATGTATCTACAAAACAATGACTAGAATAGGCATGCCCCTTGAAGATCAACAACAAGTTCAGGCCAATACCATGTTGAATGCTATATACAAAAATAAGAAATAGGTTCTTGAATCTAGTTCTTTTTAAAAAATTTATTACATATGAAAATCAGAATAGTTTGTGAAACTTATGTTATGTAAAGAATGTTTCTATAAATCTCTTTATAAAAGACAACAAGAAAAATAAAGAAGTAACTTATAAACTTTCGTTTAATATTTGGGTTGGAATTCTATAGATAAACCAAATTTTTCATTTTGAAAGTATGTATTTTTTCTTTATATATTAATAAAATAGCATCCTATCAACTAAAAATCAATTTTAATAATAAACAAGTGGAATAAGCAACAAAGTTGCTTAATACCTGCCTCCTAAGAAGAGATTGAAAATATATAGCAATAGGATAATTTTGCTATAAAAATATATGATAAAACAAATATAATTACAATTTGAAAGAAATTAAAACAAAAATGAATTAAAAAATGTCCATTTAAATATGATATAGGTTATTGCAATGTAGCATAAAACAAGCATATTCAAGCTTCCTTACATACTTTTAGTAATATTCTTGACTTATGTTATAAAAATATGCAAGTTTTTTTATAGACTAGCATAAATAGGAAATCAACAGAATTCAAGGCTTCTTGAACACAGTCGCCATTTTATGATTTGACCTTTCAACATTTTTCTGTGATTCTAGTTCATATTTTTCCACCCAAATTCTATACAAAACTTACAGGGTTGAAAATCTCTGTCTTCTTTTGAGGGAATGAGCTCTTCCAGGGATGGCATGGCTGTGAATCGTAACTGGTGGAATTAGCAGACGTTGATCTGGTTCTCCCAGAGATATTGAAACAACGACAACTTTATGGAATTGTTAGTTCCTCATCATGAAGCAAACACGGGAAGCGCATGGCACATATCAGTAGATTCCGTTACCTGAATTTGTTTGGATGTCGAAAAAACAAATTGTCGCAGGGCCATGGTTTGGCACAACCGAATATGTAAGTTGCCATGTAACATCGGGGAAAATGTTAATTATTGGCTAAGGAAACAGCTACCGACTAAATTGACCGACAATAATGTAAAAGCTAAGACTCTTTAATTAATTGGATCTGAATACGAATATGACACGTGTGTGTGGAATGCAAGAAATTGTTCTGTTGACCTACTTCTCTGGAACTTTCATGACACGGTATTTCGCTTTTGTGCACATTTTAGGGTTAACTAGCCAGCTAGAGAATGTTCTAAAGAAAGAGCCTGGCCTGCTAGGGTTCAAGAAGAAAAGAAACAAGGATGCAACCGGCCAAATTAGGACACATGGGGTTTAATCGAGTACCTAACGAGTCAAGTTATAACCCTTAGGGTTTGTAACAAAAACAAAATGCGGTCATGCCAAGCAAGCAACTGTGTTTTCTTTAGGGTTTGTGCTGGTGGTCAGCGACGTGTAAGAATGGAGGATTGAGATAAAATGATCCGTCGTGGAGTTCTGGCCAGCAGTTTCGCTTCTACACGCCTCTTGCAAATTTAGCGAAATTTGCGTAATCAAATGTTTCACGGAGTTGGGAC
>LPNX010451134.1:1879-146522 GCA_001517045.1 Pseudotsuga menziesii
CCAGGTCTGCCCAAGTGCCCAACATATGGTAGCACAATTAGGTATGGATTTGGATGAAGCACAGAAACAACGAATATTACAGATTAATGAGTTAGATGAAATCAGACAAGATTCACTCTAAAGAACCATGCTAATACATAATCAAGGAAAGACATGGAATGATAAATTTATTAAGCAAAAGAAGTTTAATACTCAATATTGGGCACTACTAATTGACTCACGGTTTAAAAATTTCAAAGAAAAATTAACTACCCATTGGATGGGCCCATACGAAGTAGTTACAGCTTTTGACAATGGGTAAGTAAAAATTAAAACAATTGATGGCTCACAAATTTCCTTTGTAGTAAATGGACATAGACTTAGACTTTATCACCAACCGACATCTAAACATGATTTCATATAGAATTTTTTGCAGCAGAATGAAATATATGGAATTAGTTGAAGAAGAAGTTATTCCTCCTTCTCCCGATCCTTAAAAAAAAAGTATTTTACGTTGTCATCACTAGTATATATGTAAATATGTGCTTGTTTCTTTGAATAAATAAGAGTCATTTCTAATAGATTGTTTACAAGGGACTCTTTTTCTTTTTATTATATATGTCTTCATGAATAAATTAAATCATCTAACAAGTGGTTTTGCAGTTTGATTACATGTATTTTCTCTCTATAAGCAGCTCATGGAGTATTACTTGGAAAAGGGGAAGTACACTTAAACACTCATCAGGTATCTTAACCTTTCTTGGGGTACTTTTCAAATTTGCAGCTTATAGTGAAAATTAAAAAAATTACAATCCTTTGTATATCATTCTTAACCAGCTCTTCTATGATTCATATGGTTTTGGGTATTTTGATTCAGACATGTATATTTCTGATTTGCTCTTTTAAAAAGTTGCTTGACAAGACCTACTTTCATTATCATATTATTCACAAATTTCATCTTACACCTATGGATTACTAGTTCATCTTATACTTGTTATCAAAACTTGCCTCTCATGTATTTTGGTGATAACTCGAGAGTAAGTGGAATTTTTTCCTGTGGGGAACATTACTTATCCTTTATGAAGAAGAAGGGCTGTAAGGTTAAAGAACAATTTTAAGTTATTCTCTTTTACAAAAATTGAATTATGTGTTTAGAAGGAATTAACACGCTCTAGTACCTATCAGCTTCCATATATTTAATATCATTATACAAGGAAAACACGTCAGGGTATTGAATAGGCCTGCTGGCAGCGGGTCAATGCTAAGTAAAAACTTAAAACATGGAAGCTCGATAAATGCAAGTAAACCCATCGGGGTACTAAACAAGCTCGTTGGAAATGGGACTATGCTCGCATGGTACCAAGGTAAACCCACCCATGTATTGAACAGGACTGCTGACAGCGAGGAAATACCTGGTAAAAGAGACATGTTTAATGCACTACTATGCACATAGTTCGTAAAACAATGATAATATAAAGAATTTTTTTTAGAATTTATAAATAAACATGTCACGGCCAATTGTTTAGAATTTCATTTGAAAATGGTTGTAAGTTGGGATTTTCCCTTGCTATCTAATTCAACAATTACCTAGGATGTCATTATCCTAGAAATGGGACCCATAGCTATAAATTTCATACTCTTCGGGGTTAAAATTAAAATATTTTGTGATGACATGATATCTTTAAAATAAGGCATGGATGACTAGCTTTTCCTGTGGCATTCTTTTAGTTATTTTATTATTATTATCATTCAAGTGGTCTTTCTAAGCATTGTTATATTTTTCATTAATATACATATCTGAATCATTTCCATTTTCTACTTAATTTTTCTTTTCTTACAAAATAATAAACAGAATGATAGAACTATTTAATTTTTATTTTTTGGAACAATCAATTCTTCTCTCTTGTATGGCTTGAGGACACACCATATCTTTGGTTTGGGGGAGGAATTGAGAAAAAAATTAGACTGTTTTTATTTTTCATTATTTCTGACAGATCTATTTCTCTCTAACAAATGATAAGTGTTTTCAGGATAATGAAAGCAGTGGATCTTGGTTATAACATGAAGCATATTTTTACAGCAAAATCAATATGGAGAACTATATGAAGGATCGAATGAAGGTCCAAATGAAATACCAAATTATGACCTGAATAAAACATTGTGATATCATAGCACTTATGATTAAAATCAGCTAACCAAATTTAGTTTTTTTGGCAAATAATTTTTACCTCCATATGGATGCTTTGAATTTAGAAGTTTTTCTTATCATTTCATTATTTACAACCTTATCCTCTTACCCAATCATGCATGTAAATTATTAAATTATCGATCTTTTTGTTAATCAAGGTTATTGAAAATGCGATTTATGCCTTCATTTCATACGTCCAACCTGTCGAAAGTTTTACTTTGGACATGGTTGAATTAATTTCAAACCTTATGAACTTACTCATTTATGCATATGCTCGTTGCTCGCTCACGTCTCAAAATTCGCTATCACAGTGTGATCTGTTATCTTTCTTTTTGCTTAGTGGGACCTGGCATTTCTCTGGTTTGGGGGAATGTTGATCCTAGATTTGTTATCATTTTTGGCAATTAAATTACTTATTTAAACATATGTTTTGTCATCTTTTTTCATATTTTATGTCACGCAGATCACTATTCAGCCCAGGTATGAATGTATTTAAGGTTTATGTAAAATATTTTTTATTATTATCATTTTATGATTTTATTAATTAAAATTGACATGGTTTGAAGCGCATTTGATTTATTAATTGATATGTACATTTGTTTGCAGATTATATAGTCCTTTGGGATGAATTAACATCAAACAGGAATTCAACCAACCATGCACACAACACACCCAGCTCATTAGCTAGCTCGCTGCACAATACTCGTTGGAAGGTTTCCAGGCATTTAAATGTTGTTACTGTAGACCATAGTTCTTAAGCACACCAACAAATAGACATTGCATTCATCCTAGACATGCACCCAACATATCCACCTCGCCGTTCAGCTTTCTGTCTTGATCGTTAACCAAACTGCGCATTGTTGAGAATTGATTTTAGGCATTAAAATGATTAAAACATCATGCGAACTATCTATTGTCCACGGATCTGGGTAATGAAGCTTGCTTCTAGATGATCTGCCATCCTGCAGCCTCCTTCATTGGCACCTCACCAACAGTCCACGCGTTGGGTTGATGCATTAGCCCGCATTCTAAAAGGCTCACTCGTGTACGTTGTCTTTGCTCGCCACTACTTCACCAGTCGCGTTAAAGAGGGAGCCATATTTCATACCAACCATGCTGAAGAGAACCGACGTGCACTGAAGAAGGGACGATGTTGTGCGCTGGAGTTTGATTAGTTAGACGCCTTTATGGTTGATTAAATTTAGAGAGCAGTCGACCAATAAAGGATCGACTTGCTCATCCCTGTAAATGTTGTATATAAACACCTTCATGTGCAGAGTTAGAGAGTTGATCATTTCATTTGTTAGACAGTTGTTTTTTGAAGAGGAGAATTACGTAACTTTGTTCCATAATTTTAATAGAGCATATGCTTTGTTGTTTATGATTGTGTTTGAGTAAGCATTATCCAAGCACCACCCCTGATTGTTGAGAGGGCCCCTCATCAACTGGAGGTTCATTCTTTTGTGTAATTTTGTTCTTTTCTTTCTGTTATAGCTAGTTTAGCTTAATTTCATTAGATTACTATTATTTCTTGTAATTTATTTTATTTCTGAAATTAAATAGTTGACTGTGTGCATAGTTTTCTTTTTAATCTTGTTGTTACTCATTTTATTTCCAGCCTTAGTCTTGAGTTCATTTGCAAGTGGATAGAGTAGATCGTTGTTATCAAGTTAAAATAGAATTAATTTTGTTTATTTTTTTTCTGGATAAGTTCATTTAAATTCTAGTTTATTTCTTAATGATTGCTTTATGTTTATGAATTTGTTTAAGTTCATTTCAATGTCAAATTTTCTTAATAAGTAGGTTTATTTACTGCCTTTATGCATTAGATTTACGTCTGCATGAATTCAACTGAAGATTAGATCATTTAGGTTAATTTCTGTCATTTTTTACTGTGGATACTATCATTTGGACAACTTGTTTAAACTGTCATTCAGCCACCCCTTTCAGACCTACAGTTTATTCTGTCATTCAACTAGAGTATTTTTTAAGGATTCTAATATTATATTTAAGTATAGTATTCTAGGCAATTGTTCTAGATTGAAAAAACATGTTTATAGATAGGTAGGCGAATATTAAATATGAAACATAAAATTAACACTGAAATGTATAAATTTTGGTGAATATTATGATAAAAAAACATATTTTATGTAAATATAGGTGATATTAGACTCCAAATAGCCAATTGGCGAAATTTCACCACTAAAAATTACCCTGCATTCAACCCATAGTTTCGTTTTTAGTGTTTTTAATGTGTTTTAATATTGTTTTAAGTTCTATTTCTTTAGTATTTGAAGTATGCTTTGACTAATATAGTTAGATGATAGTTATATTTAACATTAAAGTTAAATTAGGATTGTTTTAGGTTATTTATTAAAAGTTACCTTACTTATTTTCACCTTGAATATGTGTTACACTATTCTATGTTTTGTTTCTTGAGTTTGTTTTTTATTTCTTTTTACTGTTGTACTATTTTGTGTTTGTGCCTTTGGATTGATTTATCTGTTTGCATGTAAAATTCAGTATTATATGTGTTATCCTTAGTATGTTTTCAGGTTATTCCTTTTTCATTGTGTGATTACTGAAAGAGACTTGTAGGACATAATTCAAAGATATTCCTATTAAGTTTTGTACTTGTTTCTTTTCATTTAGTTTTCTTTATTAAGTTTTCTACTTGTTCCTTTTTATTAAGTTGTCTACTTATTTATAAGTTAGGTCTTCCTTGCACCCTATTTTGCCATTTAAAAAGTCAGTTGTGGATAGTATCTTTTTCAGTTTAAAGTTATTTACTTATAAAATAAATTATCAATTATTTTAGTTTATTATTCTGTTTCGGTTTAATTACCTTAATAGTTGAATTCTTGGGAGTTTGACTCATTTTTTCATATTGAAAGATATTTCGATCTTTTGTTTGTTAAAATATTTCCACAACAACATAGGAACCCCTCTACCTTCGCATATATTTTGTGTCAACTCTAAGCCTACCAACCCCAGTCGATAATTAAATATTAGGTGAATTAATCTAGACATTATAACACCCAAACAATTTGGCGTCGTCACTGGGGAGTTGTTCTATAAGGTAGAATATATCAAATTCTTTATGAATCTTAGTAATAGGCTGGTGGCAGGGGACCTATAATATGAGAGGTGAGAACCTACGCATCTGTTATAACAGGCACCCCCAAATCCAAAAATAGAAGTAGCTAGGTTTTCTTTAGTTTAAAATTTTTCATGCAAAGACTTGGAGATCCTCAGGGTGTATTTGTTAATACATGAAAACTTAATGAAATTCCTACTAACTTTATAGGGGATGTAATACCCTAACCACTTACTCAGCAGAAAGGTATCGAAAGATGCCTATAGGAAGTAGTTCTACCCTAAAACCTAAGGAGACTTTCTCAGGAGATCTTACTGAGGAAGCCATAGAAGGAGAAGGAACCTTGGTAGGAGGTCCTAAGGACCTCATTCCTGAGGAAGTTCAAGAGGATCAACCACTAGGAACCTCTAACCCTCCACTAGTCTTGAATCCAAATAACACAACTTTTTCACTAGTAGGATATCTAAATTTCATTAACTTTGTTGATCCTAGCCAAGTAAAATCTCTCTTTGGAACCTGCGTAGATCCAATTATCTCACAAATTGAAACTTCCACAGTAGAACCTCCTATCTCTCTAGGATTCAATAAAAACACGGTTGATCAGAGGAATATCTCTCCCGAGAAAGAACATTGGGACGCCCCATTATCACCTCGAAAGGAGCCTCCTAGGTATATTTACATTAAGAATCCAGCTTATATGGAGAGATGGGGAGAAAATGAAGATCACGGTGAAGTTAGAAATGATGAAGGAGAAGGGGAAAATCGAACCGATGCTACCTTCAGCTTCCCTATTTTAGAAACTATACAGGATGTAACTATGAAAAACATCCCTCCTTCCTCCTTACCTACTTTCTATGGAAAAATTAATGAGGACCCCGGACACATTTCTGTTCGAGTTCGATATCCTTTGTAGGAGCTAATTATCTACAAGATGCTCACAAACTAAAACTCTTTCCCGCTACACTAAAATATTTCACCTTGAGATGGTTGATGGGATTAGGTGAATTCACTATCAAGACTTGAGACGATATGAAAACTTCATTCTTGCAAAAATATCAAGAGTATTGCAAACCTAAGGACTCTCAACATGATATATTCAAGATACAACAACTTGAAGACGAGAGCCTGGAGGATTATCTAGAAAGGTTCATTTATACATTACATAAATCAAAATATAGTGACCTCCAAGAAGATGCAGTACGTACAATTTTCCTTAAAGGGATCTCCAAGGACTTGTTAGAAATTCTTCATCTCATGGGAGCTCGTGATATTTCTCATAAAACCTTTGCACAAATTGGTGAGATGTGTAAGAATTATTCTAGAAGGAGGGGGAAAGTTGGGAAAAAATTTCGAGAGCCTTATAGTAGAAATGTAAGAGGAAACATTCCCAGTTCAGGTGGAGTTACAAGGGTAAGGTTAGGAAACCTATTGGAGAATTTCAAGACGAATATCTTAGGATAAATGGGTTCTCAACTAGATTCTTTACAAGCCAAGAAAAGGAAGGATGAAGAATGAGAAGCAATGAGCATATTTTGTCCAAGATGTAGGACCAAACACCCGAAAGGGGAATGTCCATTAAACAACATCTTCGTATGTCACATCTGTACATAAGAACATCCAACAGATAACGGCCCATCCTTGCCTGCGTTGCAAGCCATCTATAAGAGTGGGGATGTAGCTAAAACATCTAGGATGCCTCTCTAGAATCCTAGGTACCAACCAGCATATCATATTTTTCCACCACAACCCCCGCTCTATTATCCTCCATATCAACCACCTCAACAATGGAACAATTCAGGTTGGTAGAATTGGCCACCTCAGTACCCTGCTCCTCAATTTTCACAACATCAATATTGGTCACAAGGGTGGAGAGGAAAACCATATCCTCAGTCACAACCTATCCTTGCACCTAATCATCGTTATCCTCAGCATCAAACAAATTTCCAGCAAATTTCACCTAGATTTGTACCTCCAGTTCCTTTCATCACACAACAATCTCATCATTTCCAAAACACAAATCCTCCTCGACCATCATTATTACCTGCACAACCGATACCTAACCTTAATAATAAACCAACTCAAGCTCTTAACAATATTGAGTTGCAAAATCTTCCATAATATCTTATTTCGACTGTACCTGTACATGATATTAAATTATGATATGGAAGAGTTCTAAATGATAAACCCAAATAATCAGCCATCATTCATGAAGCAAACGAAGAAGAAGAGGATTCAAATGAACCCACGAATGATGCGATTTTGGAGATTGTGAACATTCTGAAGGTTCCAGTACATACTCATCCTCCGCAAGAAACTATTCAGGAGCAAAGAGTTCCTCCATTCCCGTAAATACTAGTGATAGAAAAAATGTAGTTCATTCGGAGTATGACATTTTGAATGAATTAAAGAATATTTGTATCAAAATCCCTCTATTACAAGCTATCAAGTACATACCAAAATCTATAGTAAGGTAATAAAGGAGATATGTATTAAATGTCCAAGGAAGAAGCAAACAGACTCTCTCACAATTCATGTTATAGGAAAGATGTCTTAATGTATGACAGATCAGTCCCGAATTGCAAAATATACCAATCCAGGAGCCCCAGTAGTGACTGTAATTATAAACAACACTGCCATAGAAAATACATTAATCGATTTAGGATCCACCATCAACATGATGAACACCGTAGTTTTAGAAGTTTTACAGTTAGAACAATTTCTCTGACCTACCCCTTCAATCCTAGAACTAGCAGACCGTACTACAGTAAAACCCGCTACAGTCCTGGATGAAATTATCGTATCAGTAGCCTAATGGGAATACCCTGTTGAATTTATGGTTGTAGAATAAAAGGATCCTTCTAAAGGGAATCCTATTATCTTGGGAATACCATGGTTAGATATTACCAGTGCTTTTATAGGATGTAGGGATGGAGAGATGACTATTTCCAATGGGTTGTCTACATAGAGACATATTTTATACCCCCTAGCACAACCAGTAACTGAAAACTCATGGTGGTTAAATTTTTCTTTCAAGGACAAGGACTTTGATGACCTCTCCCTTACTAGTGATTTCTCCTAGGCACTTCAGGAGCACACCACTGAGAATGTATTAAACTGGTTTTTTTCTTCAACAACTTGCACAAATTTTCCTCAGTCTTTTGCTCAATTCGATCATATATTTGGAGAGGAGTTTCAAGAGAATATTTCTCTTTCAATGTTCACAGAGAAAACTTGCATCTTCATGATTGAAGAGCATACAGGACCGTATACCATACCTTGTGAGGTTCGCCCTGAAACATCTATGCATATAAACGCAGGGTTAAGTGAAAACCAACAAGCGCAGCTACTTAAAGTTCTTAAAAAACAAGCTGGATCATTTTCATGGGAAAACATCGATATGAAGGGTATACACCCTGACACTTGTATTCACCATATTTACATGGATCCAAACATTTCACTTGTAAGGCAGCCGCATAGGAGGGCGAATCCTTATCTAAAGGATATAGTGAAAGAAGAATTACAAAAACTCCTCACTGTTGGTTTCATCTATCCTATCTCCGATAGTAAATGGGTGTCTCCCTTAGTGCCAAGTCCCGAATAAAGTCACAGGGAAATGGTGCATTTGTGTTGATTTTAGAGAATTAAACAAAGCTACACTTAAATACTACTTTCCGTTACCCTTTATTAATCAAGTGTTAGATACCTTGTCAGGTAAACAATATTTTCCTTTCTTGATGGATATAGTGGTTACAACTAGATTTTAATAGCACCTGAAGATCAATACAAGACCACTTTTACATGCCCTTGGGGAACATACGCTTATTGAGTTTTTCCATTTTATGTAATGCACCTGCCACTTTTCAGCGAGCAGTCTTAGGAATATTTTCTGATCTTATACATGAATGTGTGGAGGTATACATGGATGATTTTATGGCCTATTGTAATACCTTTCAAGAATATCTTGACAATCTTGATAACGTCCTGATTCAATATCAAGAAACAAATTTATCCCTTAGTCATGAAAAAGTAAAATGTTACTGACATAAGGTATAGTTTTAGGACACCATGTTTCCTCCCAAGGAATTAAGGTATATCCTGCTAAGATCAAAGTAATTGTTGGCCTACCCTCTCCCAAAACTCAAAAAGAGGTAAGAATATTTCTTTGTCATGCAAGCTATTACCACCGTTTTATTGAGAATTTCACTAAAATAGCTACACCAATGTTTAAATTTCTTACAAAGGATGTAGAGTTCCAGTGGATAGAATCTTGTCAAAATGCTTTTGAAATTCTAAAAGATAAACTATTAGTGGAACCAATACTCAGGGGTCCCGATTGGTCCTTTCCTTTCCATATATCCACCAATGCCTCTGATACAAGCATAGGAGTCCTCGACCAAAAATAAGGACAACAACCTTATGCCATTTATTTTTTTAGCAAGAATTTGAATCCTGCCGAACTAAATTACACTGTTACTGAAAAATAATTTTTGGTAGTAGTTTATTCTATTAATAAATTTCTCCATTACATTACAGGTTACGAAGTTTTTGTGCATACCGATCACTCTGCCATTAGATTTCTAATTAATAAACCAATTACCAATGGTAGAGTGACCTGATGGCTTATTCTATTGCAAGAATTTAACATCACTATCATTGACCAACCCGGTAAAGAAAATCTAGTAGCAGATTTCCTTTCCTGTATTCAACATGAAGACAATACTAAACCTGTTGACGACACTTTTCCTGATGAACATATAATTGTTGTATCTATTCAAACCCCTTGGTTTGTAAATATTTCCAATTATTTAGAAACTAGGAAAATACCAAACCATTTTCCCCCA
Source organism: Pseudotsuga menziesii (assembly GCA_001517045.1). Classification (NCBI taxonomy): domain Eukaryota; kingdom Viridiplantae; phylum Streptophyta; class Pinopsida; order Pinales; family Pinaceae; genus Pseudotsuga; species Pseudotsuga menziesii. The sequence continues at coordinate 11,985 of LPNX010451134.1, forward strand.
CATGAGAAGCGTTGAATTATAGTTCAGAGATCCAATTATTCTTGGGTTGATAATGATCTCTTCCACACTGGTCTAGATCTTATTATTCGACGATGCGTGTGAAAAGATGAAATGACAGACATCCTCCATGCATGCCATGATGGACCATGTGGAGGACATTTTTCTGATAAGAGGACGACATACAAAGTGTTACATTCTGGTTATTATTGGCCAAGCATTTTTAAGGATGTTTCCAAATACGTTAAAGGATGTGATAGTTGCCAAAGAATGGGTAGACCTACGGCATCTGATCAGATGCTCCTACAACCCCAAGTCATGATTGAACCCTTTGAGAAATGGGTTCTTGATTTTGTAGGACCAATTTCTCCCATGTCTCGTAAAAAGAAGTATATCCTAATTTTCACAGACTATGTCACCAAATGGGTAGAAGATAAAGATTTGTTTAGAGCTATAGAGAAATCAGTGGTAGAATTTATATATGAAGAAATATTCACCCAGTTTGGTGTACCTAGAGAAATTGTCACAAACCAAGGTACTCAATTTACTTCCAAATTAATGAAATAACTTACTACGAAATATGGCATCCGACATTGCAAATCTTCACCTTATCACCCTCAAGGATAATGGTAAGGTAGAATCAACTAATAAAGTATTAGAAGCCATTTTAACTAAAACCATTCACTTGCATAATAAGGATTGGGCAGATAGACTCCCAGAGTCTTTATGGGCCTATAGGATAACATGGAGAAACACTACTAGACATACCCCCTATGAGTTAGTGTATGGAAAACAAGTCCTTTTACCTATTGAATTTCAAGTTAAAACCTTTCGTATGGCAGCACAATTAGGCATGGATTTGGATGAAGCACAGAAGCAACGAATATTATAGATTAATGAGTTAGATGAAATCAGACAAGATGCACTCAAAAGAACCATGCTAATACATAATCAACGAAAGACCTGGAATGATAAATTTATGAAGCAAAAGAAGTTTAATAGTGGAGATTGGGCACTACTATTCGAATCATGGTTTAAAAATTTCAAAGAAAAATTAACTACCTGTTGGATGGGCCCATACGAAGTTGTTACAACTTTTGACAATGGGTAAGTAAAAATTAAAACAATTGATGGTTCACAAATTTCGTTTGTAGTAAATGCACATAGACTCAGACTTTATCACCAATCGACATCTAAACAGGATTTCATGCAGAACTTTTTGCATCAGAATGAAATGGAATTAGTTGAAGAAGAAGTTATTCCTCCTCCTCCTGATCCTTAAAAAAAGGTATTTTGGGTTGTCATCACTTGTATATATGTAAATATGTGCTTGTTTCTTTGAATAAATAAGAGTAATTTATAATATATTGTTTACAAGGGACTCTTTTTATTTCTATTATATATGTCTTCATGAATCAATTGAATCATCTAAAAAATGGTTTTGCAGTTTGATTACAAGTATTTTCTCTCTATAAGCAGCTCATGGAGTATTACTTGGAAAAGGGGAAGTACACTTAAACACTCATCAAGTATATTAACCTTTATTGGGGTACTTTTGAAATTTGCATCTTATAGTGAAAATTAAACAATTACAATCCTTTGTATATCATTCTTAACCAGCTCTTCTATGATTCATATGGTTTTGGGTATTTTTATTCAGACATGTATATTTCTGATTTGCTCTTTTGAACAGTTGCTTGACGAGACCTACTTCCATTATCATATTTTTAACAAATGTCATCGTACACCTATGGATTACTAGTTCATCCCAAAACTTGTCTCTCATGTATTTTGGTGATAACTCGAGAGTAAGTGGAATTTTTTCCTATGGGGAACACTACTTATCCTTTATGAAGAAGAAGTACTGTAAGGTTAAATAACAGTTTTAAGCTATTCTCTTTTGACATTATTTATGGTTAAGGCCATTATGAAATTGCTTATAAGTTTATTTTACAAAAAATGAATGATGTGTTTAGCAGGACTTAACATGCTCTGGCACCACTCGACTTCCATATATTTAATATCATTATACAAGGCAAACCTGCCAGGGTACTGAACAGGCCTGCTGGCAGCGGGTCAATGATAAGTAAAAACTTAAAACACAGAAGCTCGATAAATGCAAGTAAACCCATCAGGGTACTGAACAGGCTCGCTGGAATTGGGACTATGCTTGCATGGTACCAAGGTAAACCCGTCGGGGTATTGAATAGGCCTGCTGGTAGTGAGGAAATACCTGGTAAAAGAGATCTTGTTAATGCACTACCATGCACATACTTCGTAAAACAATGATAATATAAAGAAAATGTTTTAGAATTTATAAATTAACATGTCACGGCCAATTGTTTATAATGGCATTTGAGGATGGCTATAAGTTGAAATTTTCCCCAGCTATCTAATTCAACAATTACCTAAGATGTCATTATCCTAGAAATGGGACCCATAGCTGTAAATTTCACACTCTTCGAGGTTAAAATTAAAATATTTTGTGATGATAGGATATCTTTAAAATAAAGCATGGATGACTAGCTTTTCCTGTGGCATTCTTTTGGTTATTTTATTATTATTATTATTCAAGTGGTCTTTCTAAGCACTGTTATATTTTTCATTAATATACATATCTGAATCATTTCCATTTTCTACTTAGATTTTATTTTCTTACAAAATAATAAACAACATGATAGAACTATTTAATTTTTATTTTTTGGAACAATCAATTCTTCTCTCTTGTATGGCTTGAGGACATGCCATATCTTTGGTTTGGGGGAGGATTTGGGGAATATAATAGACTGTTTTTATTTTTCATTATTTCTGACAAATCTATTTATCTCTAAAAAATGATAAGTGTTTTTAGGATAATGAAAGCAGTGGAACTTGGTTATAGCATGAAGCATATTTCTACAGAAAAATCAATATGGAGAACTATATGAAGGATCGAATGAAGGTCCAAATGAAATACTAAATGTCGATCTGAATAAAACATTGTGATGTCATAGCACTTATGATTAAAATTTGCTAACCAAATTTAGTTTTTTTTGGCAAATAATTTTTACCTCCATATGGACGCTTTGAATTTAGAAGTTTTTCTTATCATTTCATTATTGACAACCTTATCCTCTTACCCAATCATGCATGTAAATTTTTAAATGGTCGATCTTTTTGTTAATCAAATTTATTGAAAATGTGATTTATTCCTTTATGTCATACGTGCAACCTGTCCAAAGTTTTACTTTGGACATGGTTGAATTAATTTTAAACCTTATGAACTTACTCATTTATACATATGCCCGTTACTCACTCACGTCTCAAAATTCGCTATGACAGTGTGATATGTTATCTTTCTTTTTGCTTAGTGGGACTTGGCATTTATTCGGTTTGGGGGAATGCTGATCCTAGATTTGTTATCATTTTTGGCAGTTAAATTACTCATTTAAACATATGTTTTGTCATCTTTTTGCATATTTTATGTCACGCAGATCACTATTCATCCCAGGTATGAATGTATTTAAGGTTTATGTAAAATCCTGTTTATTATTATCATTTTACGATTTTATTAATTAAAATTGACATAGTTTGAAGCGCATTTGATTTATTAATTGATATGTATATTTGTTTGCAGGTTATACAGTCCTTTGGGATGAATTAACATCAAACATGTATTCAAACTAGCCATGCGCACAGCACACCCGACTCATCAGCTAGATCGCTGCATAATACTTGTTGGAAGGTTTCCAAGCATTTAAATGTTGTTACTGCAGGCCATAGTTCTTAAGCACACCAACAAATAGACATTGCATTCATCCTAGACATGCGCCCAACATATCCGGCTCGCTATTCAGCTTTCCGTCCCAATCGTTAACCAGACTGTGCATTGTTGAGAATTGATATCAGGCATTAAAACGAATGAAATAGCCTGTGAACTGTCTACTGTCCATGCATATGGGTAATGAAGCTTGCTTCTAGATGATCCGCTAGCCTGCAGCCTCCTTCATTGGAACCTCACCAATAGTTAATGCGTTGGCTTGATGCATTAGCCCGCGTTCTAAAAGGCTTGCCCGTGTACACTGTCTCTGCTCGCCAATAATTCACCAGTCATGTTAAAGAGGGAGTCATGTGTCATACCAACCATGCTGAAGAGAACTGATGCGTGCTAAAGAAGGGATGATGATGTGCGCTAGAGTTTGATTAGTTAGACACTTTTATGGTTGACTAAATTTAGAGAGAAGTTGACCACTAAAGGATCGAATTGCTCATCCCTGTTAAATTTATATATAAATACCTTCATGTGCAGAGTTAGAGAGTTGATCATTTCATTTGTTAGACAGTCATTTTTTAACAGAATAATTATGTAACTCTGTTCCATCGTTTTAATAGAGCCATATGCTTTGTTGTTTATGATTACGTTTGAGTAAGAGTTAGCCAAGCACCACCCCTGATTGCTGAGAGGGCCCCTCATCAACCGGAGGTTCATTCTTTTGTGTAATTGTGTTCTTTTCTTTCTGTTATAGCTAGTTTAGCTTATTTTCATTAGATTACTGTTATTTCTTGTAATGCATTTTATTTCTAAAATTAAATAGTTAACTGTGTGCATAGTTTTCTTTTTAATCTTGTTGTTACTCATTTTATTTCTAGCATTAGTGTTCAGTTCATTTGTAAGTGCATATAATAGATCATTTTTATCAAGTTAAAATAGAAATAATTTTGTTTATTTCTTTTCTGGATAAGTTCATTTAAATTCCAGTTTATTTCTTAATGATTGCTTTATGTTTATGAATTTGTTTAAGTTCATTTCAATGTCAAATTTGCTTAATAAGTATGTTTATTTACTTCCTTTATGCATTAGATTTACATCTGCATGAATTCAACTGAAGATTAGGTCATTTAGGTTAATTTCTGTCTTTTTAACTGTGCAGACTTTCATTCGGACAGCCTGTTTAAACTGTCATTCAGTCACCCCTTTCAGACCTACAGTTCAGTCTGTCATTCAACCCATAGTTTTGTTTTTAGTGTTTTTAATGTGTTTTGATATTGTTTTAAGTTCTATTTCTTTAGTATTTGAAGTATCCTTTGACTGAGATAGTTAGATGATAGTTATATTTAACATTAAAGTTAAATTTGTATTGTTTTAGGTTATTTATTAAAAGTTACCTTACTTCTTTTCATCTTGAATATGTGTTACGCTATTCTATGTTTTGTTTCTTGAGTTTGTTTCTGATTTCTTTTTACTGTTGTACTGTTTTGTGTTCATGCCTTTGGATTGATTTATCTGTTTGCATGTAAAATTTAGTATTATATGTGTTATCCTTAGTATGTTTTCAGGTTATTCCTTTTTGATTGTGTGATTACTGAAAGAGACTTGTAGGACAGAATTCAAAGATATTCTTATGAAGTTTTCTACTTGTTTCTTTTCATTTAGTTTTCTTTATTAAGTTTTCTACTTGTTCCTTTTTATTAATTTTTCTACTTATTTATAAGTTAGGTCTTCCTTGCACCCTAGTTTCCCATTTAAAAAGTTAGTTGTTGATAGTATCTTTTTTTAGTTTAAATTTATTTACTTATAAAATAAATTATCAATTATTTTAGTTTATTATTCTGTTCTGGTTTAATTACCTTAATAGTTGAATTCTTAGGAGTTTGACTCGGTTTTTCATTTTGAAATATATTTCTATCTTTTGTTTGTTAAAATATTTCCACGACACCATAGGAACCCCTCTACCTTCACATATATTTTGTGTCAACTTTAAGCCTACCAACCTCGGTCGATAATTAAATATTAGGTAAATTAATCTATACGTTATAACACCCAAATAGTGCTCTTCATTTAGCATGCGGAAATAGATGTAGCTTTCATCTGCACACTAAGATGCAGACTCTACTTAATATATTCTTTTCTATATTTACTGAATCTTCCTCCCTCTCATGATCCCTTATATTCTCTCTTTTTTATTTCTACTCTACTTCTACTGGCGATCCTCACATAGCCTAGATGGACTCAACCTCTCCTACTCATATGTGCACTCAGCTGTAGATTCCTCACTCTGATGCACTCAACGATACTGAGCCATTAACTAACAAATCCTACTGAGTCAAACTCGAGAGCTTGGTCCGTCAATGTTTGATCACGAGCAACTACTTCTAGTCTATCTCAAATGTCTTACCAAGAGTCTAACCAACATTCTAGAAGCTAGAAGCTAACCCATATACAACTTGGGTTCCGTTGTTTTTGAAACCGCTTCCCCAAAATTTTATAATTTTAGGGCCCCTCTTTACATTTTTTATTTTAAACCTTCCTTAGACAGGTTCTAATTCTTGATTTTTTCTTTACAACACTTATTTTTTCTTTGATTTAAGCCACAAAAGTCATTTCACTAAGTTTTAAAAACTACATTTTTTCTTCCAACGTGTCTGAAGAACTCAATGATTTTAGCTGACACATCGGAAGAACTCAGCATTTTTCGTCAACCTATCAGATCAACTCGATCAGTTTCACGATGTATTGGAAGAACTCAACGAGTTCTCTAGACATGGTCACAAATCACTGGCGAGTTGCTTTTGATTTTCTTTTAGCCAAATTTGTTTTATTGGCCAAGTTTTGAAGTTTTTGACCAAGGGAGAAGTATTTATTGGAATAATTTCATGAATTTTGCTGAACTCTTTATCAAAATAATTTGTTGAGTTTCTACCAACAGTGTCGGTGAAACTCGACCTTTCCAGCCGACATTATTGGCGAAACTCACCCTTTCTTGTAGATGCTCTTTATAGGAAGATTTTCTTGATTTTATTGGAAGTTATCATCGACTTTTGTCGACACTGTCGATGAAGCTTAGTGTTTGCAGCCGACAATTTTTATCGGAAAAATTTTGAGAGTTGTGATTACAGTGATTTTATCAAAAGTTTTTAATGAGTTTCTTCCAACAGTGTCGTCAAAACTCAACCTTTGCAACCGAAATTGTCGTGGAAAACTCGTATTTTGACGTCAATGTACCGGAAAACTTGAGGAAATCTTCTGATAGTTTTAAAAACGGTTAGCACCAAAACAACATTTCGAGCCTGTCGCATTTAATGCACCCAACCACCGCATTAATTAGCAATAGGTAGATTTGTTTTATATAAATGCGATGAGTTTTTACGGTTTGTTACTGCAATCCCATTTCAGACGCATTGAATCACCACCGAAAACTTTGAGCTTTCAATTTGCTTCGCCAAGCATGGTGCCCGTATCAACAGTTTCCAGGTACACACTTAAACCTATGTACTCTTCTAGAATATTTTAAACACTACATGTTGATAGGAGTCTAGGGTTTAAAAGTCACCAAGGTGGGTTTTCCTATTACTTTGTGTGGCCTTTGTTCCTAATAGAATGCATCCATGACCCGTAGGGTTTTTTTCAATTGGTGGAATGCTAGAGTCACCCGTAGTTTGTTTAAGGTGAGCCCTTAGCTGAATAAACTGTTTTGTACACCCAAAATGTTTCTAGCTATTTATCCCAGCCATTATGTATTTTGTTTCATCCTTTGCTGAGAAGTTGATACTGGTGTTCCACATTGTCCGTATAGTCATTTCGAAGCTTAGAAACCCAACCATAGAGTTACCCCAATCGAGATGTCTCGAATTCCGCATATTGTTTAGATTGAGCTTGTAGGTGGATGGGTGTGTGATGATAGGTAAACCCTTGGCGAATTTTGACTTCGGGTATCACTTCCTTTTAAAGCTTCAGCCTAGGGTTTTGTTGTAATTGGTGTTTTCCTCTTTAGGGCCAACATTGTTATTTCAAGTCTTAGATGCTAAACGGGGTTTCGAAGTTTCCCAAGGTGTCTGCGGGTTCAAGCTTATTAAGTCATTGTCGTGTTTTTACTGGATTATTCTCTTACCTTTGGGGAAGTTAGTGAGAAGAGTTTGTTTCTAGGAATTTTGCACCTTCTGTGGAAAGAAGTTGTTCCTCTAGTCTGAATGGTTCATATCCAGAACAAATAGTTCATAACAAGGTTAGAATAATTTCTCTAGAAAAAATAAACACCTGGAATACAATATTTGATGGACTGATGTGGTTCTTCTCTTATGACAAAAGGTCTCCAAGGAAATACCTGCATAAACACATCAAACACACAAGAGATCAAAGATACCAGAACATCATCTATAGATCTATTCCAGTGACTAAGGAATCTGACAATAACATGCAAGATTACAACATAACAAGTGTATGGGAAAGGAACCAACTTTGCATTAATAAAATGAAGAAACCGTTCACAACCTATGCCTTAGTGTTGATATGCTCTTTCACAAAACAACATCTTGTCCCCAATAGCTCTAACATGATCCCTCAAGCTCTCTTGACTGACTTAGACCAGAATATCAAAGCAACAACATAAAATTACTCTCTCCTCAACCATGGAGATTGAGCCTTCTTTTATAGGATTGGAATGGATAGGGATGGTTGAGAAATTGGTGGGTGAGGTGGCTAGGAGATCCTACAAGGATTGATCTTGAGTCCAACTGGCCCTAGTGATTAGTTATAAGGGTGCCATGAAGCCTTCTTTCGAGAAGCTTCGTGAGAACCTCTCTCTTTTCACTTTTTACCAAGGGCACCGCTCCTTGTTCACCATGACAGAGCGGTTCTGGGAAAAACCGCACATTGCTTAAAGGATAAAGGAGGTGCCACCACTTACTACCAACATATTATAGGCAGTGATGAAGAAGGTACCACTTTTTGACTAAAGGGTAGAAGCAGTGCTAGATTTTCATATACAAATTTGATGTCTGGACCAATTTTCTTGCTTCAAAATTTGGGATTGAGGGAAACATTGAAGTTTGGGATCTTGTCACATTCTGAGGATGAGATTTAGGTGTAAGCATGAGGCTAGATGGATACGATAGGTGAGAGATTTGAAAGAAAAAGCTATCAATTCGAGGCAAGAATCAGCTTGATCAGATATCATCAACCAAGCATCTGCAATACATAAATACTTTTGACTTATGAGCAAATGTGTATTCATCAGGGCTGCAGACCAATACAAGGCAGATCCATGAGAGAGATAAAAAACCATGGCTACTAGAATACAGCGTAGATCCATGTGATAGAGGACTCAAACTTGGACATAGCTACCAAACATACAATGTAGATCTATCTCATACAGATGCAAATTTGAGCATAGACATGACCATAAAAATGTGGATCCATGCTGGTACTTCATACAATATACTCCATCGCAACTTGGGGAGAAAGCTATGAGTACTTTTCAACAAATACCCAAGGTCTTCATCTCGTCTTCCACAAAGTATGATTCTATCCATGTGATTACAATGATTTGAAGTTGAACATGGTATAAACCACTTGATTATAGGTCAATTATGTGAACCATTAACAAGTGCAAGGGAGATCCCCATTGATGTCAATAATTCCCAAGGTACCCTAATACAATCTACTAAGTTTGAATAGATTTTTTGATGTCGAACACTCAGTTGAATATTTCGATCAAAGGTCAATGATGTGAACCTATGTCGAGAGTGAGAGAATTCACCATTGAGGAATATAGATCTCAAGGTACTAAACTTGTTTCTAAGACTAATTCCTGGATGATGAGCTGATGTCAACATGAATAGTCTCTTCGAAGGAGGGCCATGAGGAATCCCACATCGACGAATCGAAAATCAAAACAAAATTCTGGAAGGTTGTAGATAATGTAGCCATAGGATTGACACAAAGGATGTTTTAAATTCAGAGGTAAACTTCTCACTTCCCTTTGAACATCAGGCAGCACGAAAAAAGACTTGGCAGTATTGACTCGACGAGGAGGAACACAATACGACAATGGATGATGCATTCTATGAAAGACTCAAAGAAGTGGCATGACTCATGAAAGTGGATCAACTTAGAGACAAGTTGATTTACCCAATTGGCTGAATGAAATGCAGACAAGTTCCATGTTCAAAGGTGACAACAGACTGCCATATTATTTGCAAAAATGAATTTATTCCCTTCCCTTAATTTCCCCATCATGATTTATGAGTGCCTCTTTTTAGTTTTTACGAGTTCAAAGAGGGTAAAAAACAATTGTTGTAGCTCATCTAAAGACAACTCCATTCTCATACATTTTATGAACTTGAGAAAGAAAGGGTTCATCCCAAAAAAGGGGACCTCGTTGTTTAGTTTAACAAGTCCAATGAAAGTTAACTTGGTATCGTTCATGTTTAGAGAGTCTGAACGAAGATGGAAGAAGACTCCAAAGGGTCCTTTTTTGTAAAATAGTCTATCCGAACTAAAAAATATATAACCTGTCGTCAAAGAGACGACTCTTCAAATACTTTTATGAGTATGAAGAAGACAAGTACTCAACAATATTTTCATATTTACGGAGTCCGAAAAGAGTTTAACGGAGACTCCATTAAGTCTCTTTTCATGATAAATGGTTTTACGAGTCCAAAAAGAATCAGAAAAAGACTCGGACCTTTGATATTGGGTTTTGAGAGCATGATCAAAGTATCAAAACGAACGCTAGAGGACTTTTTTTGTTTTCAAAAGTACGAAAAAGTCAAAAATGAACTTCCAAATAGACTTTACTACTTATTTTTGTCCTTGCAAGACTTGAAAATGACCATTAGTTTCCCAAAACATTCGATAAAATGAGTTTTAAAATATATATTAAAGGGTATTTTTATTAAAAACGATTTTAAAATATACAAAACCCAAGAAAAAAGTTATAAAATCTTGAGTAAATACTAAAAAACAATTCATTTCACTATTTATCAATCTTGGAGAGAATTTTCGGTAGTTTCGAGCCAAAACTTTACCTGGAGATTACAAGAGCATCCACTATCCATTTTTTGCATCGTCAGTTTCAGGTAACATCTAAATCCATCCTCTTTCCTTTTATGGTTTCCAATTTCCAATTTTCATGGTTTTTTGAGCTCATAGGACAAACCTAAAATGGGAAATGTGGGCACCGCTCCTAGCCCTTACAGGAAAGGTGGTGCTCGACAGAAACTGATTTTTTTCAGTTTGACATGCATGGTGGCACCACTCTGTCTTAACTAGGTAGAGGCAGTGTCGGCCATGGGATTCAAAAAACTGAAGAGCCGGCCAAAACAAAAGTTTTTAAGCAATTTTATTGATGAGAAATGCTTCTAAATGGATTTTGAATTGTTTTTGGCCGGTTTATCGGATCAAAAAATGGTTATCTAGAAAGAGAGACAACACAATGAAGATGATGCCGCTATCGCAAGAGATGCGGGTTGTTTGGGTGCACTAAGGGGGTGCGGCCTTCTGAAGTTCTTCCGGACCCCCAGCATGATTTCACATCCTCACTTGCTGGAATATATCCTACAAATGTGGAACTCGGAGCAGTAGTACTTTGAGGTAGGACCTGATGTTTTGGCCATAGAGGTAGATGATATCTACTTCTTGACAGGGTTGTCCAGATGAGGGTCCCCTATCTCTCTTACTAGTTCATGAGGAGGGCTCGTGACTACTTAGGAGCTGATCAACTGTCATTGTCAGCCTAGCCCAAGAATGTCAGGTAAGAAGATTCCTATTAGGGTTATGGTGGATATGCCACTTTGCACAGTATTGTTCATTATGTAGAGGTTGGCTGGAAGTGAAGGGACTCATCAGCCATCTAGGGCACATATGTTGTATTCCCTGGAAGCTATGGCTCCTACAATTTTCAATTGGGCAGAGGCACTTCTTCCCATCTTCAAGGACCAGTTGACAAAATGTTGGCTAGGAGAACTAAAGTAGTTTGGTTTTGGGTCCATTTTAGCTTGTTTCTTATTTTAGAGGGTGCCTCTGATGAGACCCTAGGTAATCTTTACTAAGCTTATGGCTAGAGACCCACACATGCTAAGGTGGGATGAGATCATGGCTCGTATAGGTGGTGGAAGATCCTAGGTGAAATTCGAGGCCGCTTTCTTCCGTTGGTTGTGAGATCAGATCCTCATGATTGAGAAATATGCCTATGTAGGGACAGATTTCAAAGGTGACCCTAATCTACCACTACCACCTGGTGCTCAGTTGGGGGGATATTGGTAAGAAACAAAAACCCTAAAATGGAGATCATGTTTTTTATGTTTATTATATTTTATTTTTTTTATGTGTAGTAACAAGACCTAATGTTTACATGCAGATGTTGGTGGTGCACGACCTAGAGGATATTCTCCAATGGATAGATGAGTTGAAACTCAATTTGTTCATAGGGGTGATGACCACCTTACTGAGGTGGAGGAGAAATTAGAGTGGATATCTCTTGATATTCCAGATGTAGCTATATATGACCTCCACATGAGGTATCAGAGGCATACTGCAGGAGTGTCGGGCCACTTCAGCCTACTGCTTCATAGGGTAGCATAGGACATCATGTCCTATCATGAGCATCGTTAGATGGTGGTCCACATGATGTACAACTGAAAGCTTACCAGCTTCATGGTTTTTGTATGATTTTGTATTTCCTAAAAGCCACAGTGCTTCAAATGAGGTCTCGTGACCACATTTTGTAAAAAAAACACTTATATATATTTATATATATATACATACTTATTAATGGTGTTTGTATGTATCAAATGGAAATCGTATTTACATGAGTTTTATGTGCCATTTACAGTTTATTTTACAAGGAACCATGTTTATTTTGCAAGTTATGAATGAGCAATATACCAGTCTAGCATGTAGTTTGCTAACGAATCGGCAACCGTATTATCGGACCTACGGATGTGTCTGTAAGTAATATATTCGAATGACATCTCTAATAGACGCACTCTCTGAAATAAACGAAGAAGTATCGAGTTTCTAATGGTATATACATGGTTTAGATGACAAACCACTAATTATGAATCCATAAACACTACCAAGTATTGAATATTTCAAGATGCAGCCTCAGTCAATAGACCTATTACCACCTGACACTCAGCTATGTTGTTGGTAGTGGGACCAATATAAATCACTCCTGAACTGATCAAGTCATGAGCCGGGGAATAGAGAACCCAAGAAGCAGAAGCAAGGTTCAGGGTATGACAAAAAGTACATCAGCGAAGCCATAAAAATCCATCTGATATGCATAACCAAAACATGGTATAAACAATTTGGACATTAAAATCAACACCATACTGAATCAAGACACACACTAAAAGCCAATAATATACATATATACACGGTACCATACAAAAAAAAATTAAGCATAGTACCTCTTCAGGTACAACCCATTGCAAGGTTGCCCGAAGGGTATTCCATCATAATCTACAAGATCGTATGCTCCTTTTTCTAAAACTTTGCTGACAACAAAGAGACCATACCACATTGACTCAAACTTCCCTTTACCTAGTTTGTCATGTTTTTTTATCATAGGTCAAAACTAGGTCACCTTCATTAAAAACACAAGGCTGGAAAGATTTGTCATTATGGGCTTTGACACGTTTCTTGTGTGCCTCATTAGCTAAGGAATCATCTCTTATAGTCTCGTCAATATTAGTTAGGTATAGAAATATTTCTTCCTCGGTGGAAGTGTTTGGTATAAGTTCTACTGCAAGTTTCAGTGATGGAATTTGGCATTGGATAAGAAGGAAAGCTTCTAGTCCGTCAACTAACTGGAATGGTGTGAAAACAGTTGTTGTTTTTACCAAAGTCCTGTAAGCCCAAAGAGAAGAAAAAAGAGTTAGGTACCAGTTGGATTTATGATCTCCAACCATCCTCCGTAGCATAGTTTTCAAAACTTTGTTTATGGCCTCAACTTGACCATTAGCCTACGGATAGTAAGGTGTTGAGTTTTCATGGCGAAAACCCAACTTGGTACTCAACTCAGTCATCATCTGATTCTGGAAATGTGATCCATGGTTAGTGACAATAGAATGTGGGACTCCAAACCTAGCTATCATGTGATTAAATAAGAAGAGGGTGGCAGTATTACCATCCTCTACATACGTAGCCATAGCCTCAGCCCATTTTGTGAAATAATCAATGGCTACGATGATGTAACCATGCGCCCCAGCTGAGGTAGGATTACAATGCATAAAATCAATACCCCATTTGGAAAAAGGTCCAATTGCAATGACGGGGTGTGAAGGAGCAGGGTGGGTGCACTTTTTCGAGTAGAAATGTTGGGAGGGTGGGCATTTCTTAACAACCTCATGACTGTCATTGAATATTGAAGTCTAGAAATAGCCATCACGAAGGATTTTCTAGGTTGTAGCCATCCCAAAAAGATGACCGCCACATGCTCCAGAGTGGTAATCATTAAGGACTTGTTCAGCCTCCTCATGTGTAAGGAATCATCGGAGAATTGAATTGATACCACGTCTATACAATGTATCATTTAAGATAAGGTAGTATTTTGCGTGGTGGTGGAGACGGTGATGATCGTCACGGGTTATATTGGGATGAAATATTTGAGTTTGGAGATAAATGATTAAATATACATACCATGGGTCTGTTTTTCTTATCAAGAATAGGAATTCATCCAGAAATGAATCACTGGGCTCAGTATCCATCAAAGTACAGGGAGGTCACACATCAACTTTGCGAAGATCAAGGATTTCTTTGAAGTGGCCTTGGAAAACTCAAGGTCAAATTCCTAGAGGATGACAATCCAATGGGAATATTTTCCCCATAGCACCTGAAGGGTCAGGATATGGTACATAGGGTTGTGATCTGCAAGTACTGTGGTAGTGCGAAGTAAGATGTAATGATGAAATTTATGAACAGCAATGACCATAGCCAATGATAACTTCTCGACACGTGAATATTGGGTTTCAGAATCAATGAGATTCTTATTGGCATAATATATCATGTGCTCTTGACCGTTGGGATATTCCTGTGCTAAAACCATTCCAATGGTAGTAGTGGAGGCAACAACATATAAGAGAAATTCCTTTGAATAATATGGGGGTGTATCATGAGTGAATGAGTCAGAGCGTGTTTTAGATTATCAAAGGCTCGCTGGGCTTGGCCATCCCAAAAGAATGGAGTGTTCTTTTTCAGGAGACACATATAACCATGCATTTTCTCAGCGAAATTGCAAACGAAGCAATGGAGAAAGTTTTCCTTCCCTTGCAAACTTTGGAGTTCAATGATATTTGTTGGGGTAGGTAGGGCCAACATAGAAACCACAAAGCCAAGGAGATGTCCCGTCTCAACGCAAAAACAAAAAAAAATTATGTGGATTGAGTCGTATGTTATAATGACGACATCTCAGAAAAATGTCTCTAAGATGCCCTGGGTGGTCTTCCCATTGCTATGAATGCGCTGGGAGATCGTCAAGGTACGGCTCCACAATGTTTTTAATATCGTGAAATGCATAGGAAATGGCACGCTGTAATGTAGCTCCAACGTTCTTGAGGCCAAACGGTAACTTCATATAGGAAAAGGTTCCCCACGGACATATAAATGTCATTTTTTGTTGATCGACGGGAAATATCTCAATTTGATTATAGCCAGAAAAAACATCCATGAACGACAAGATGACACTTCCAACACAATTGTTGATAATCTGATCGATATGCGGAGTCAGAAAATTGTCTTTGGGACAAGCTTTGTCCAGGTCTTGGAAATCGATACAGACTCTAATGGTGCCCTACTTTTTGTTCACAGGGACAATGTTAGATACCCATTCCGTCAGGGGTACAGGATAAATGAATCCAGCCTTCATAATTTTTTCTACTTTGGCTTTAATATCCGCAGCTTTTCAAGGATGGACTTCACGCAATTTCTTCCTGATAGGTTTTGTCATAGGATAGGTTTTAATTTCATGAACCACAATAGACAGGTCTATACCAGGAATCTTCTCATAAGACCAGGAAAAAATATCTTGAAATTCTCTGAATAATTATCTGTATGCTTCAGTTTCTTTCGTCGAGCAGTTCTTCCCTACATGAACATGCTCAATGGTTCAAGGTTTGACTGATATGTCAATTGGGGTTGTTTTAGTAATGTTGCATAGCTTTCTTTTGGATTCAGTATTTTGCAACAATATCGGTGTTTCAATATAAGTGACAATATCAATACTAATAAATGATTCAAGGTCAAAACACAATGAAGTGGCGTTGGGAAGAAAAGAAGATCGATGATGGTGATCTTCCCATACGGGTTCATTTCCACTCATGATTTCCAAGATGGACTCATCTGATGGAAAAGTCTGTGTGAGATCATATAGAGTGGGAAGAGAGGGTTCCAAATAATAAGGTAGGTAGTACATATCTGAATCCATGAGATGAAGGTCATCAACATGGTCATCGAAAATGGACTGGATAGCATCATACATGGCTTCATACAAGCCAAAGGAGGACAAATCAACGATTTCTTTATCCTTGGTACTATAGCCAATTGTGGAAATCATATTTACTGTCGCCACTTCTGTACTAGGAGGGGCTAATGGAAACAAACCCATAAGAGTGGAGTCTTTCAGCATACCTACCCTAATCGACTGATAAGGAGGAGAGGACTTTCATAGCATAGGGATGTTATTCGTCGTAGGGGTTGTGACATCCGATGTACAATAGTCAAGTTGATTAATAGTCACAATATTCCCCAAATGTGGAAATTGGAGAGTTCTAAATACAATTGAAGCGACAATGGTCATAGCATAAAACCAATTCCTCCCCAGTAGAATATTGTAATCTAACGGGTCATTAACCACTTCCACCTGAATGGAAACAATCTTGCCCTCAAGCTCGACAAAAAGTGTTGGAAATAGACCATGGAGATGGAAACCCCATCCATAAAAATATTTTAAAGTAGTAGGTGATTTCATAACCTCAGGAGAACCAATGGCCCTCCAACAGACTATAGAAAAGACGGAGGTTGAAGCTCCTTCATCCAAAACGGTCCGATGGACCTTTCTCCCAACTACTTTAGAGGAAATCTAAAATGCGAGTTGGTGAGGTAGTATGGATTTATAGTTCTCTACATTGAAATGAATCAATTTGGTATTATTTGGGTCTAATGCCCCAAATCTATTAGCAGGTTTTTACACTATTTTGGATAGCTTTGGAGTACCTAAAGGGTAGACATCGCGCAAGGATCTTGAGCTAGATCTTCAACAAATTTATAAAATTGGGTGGATCATGCATTGGGATTGAAAATTGAGTTCCTGAGGGTAGCCTTAGGTGGTCATAAAATTGAATCAATATTAGGTTTTTCAATCACGACGGGACCATTAGATGAAGATGGAGGAGAACTAGTAGAAGGAACATTGTCAGAAGGAGGATTTTCATCCTTTTTCTCTACTTTTTTGTCGTATGATTGACTACGAGTACTCAAACTAATGGTATCAAAATACATCATCTATATTTCTTCTGAGGAATTAGGGTTCCATTGATTAGACATGTGGTCTATAAATTGTTGTTGAGAAGGAAAAGGACCAGTAAGAACTGTTGGTGCGGGGTTACTCTTCAAAAACATGCTAATCGCACCACGACAAGGACATTCCTTTATGAAGTGATCTCCTCCACACAATAAGCAAGGATATTTGGCTTTCCTCTTCCCTTTATCATTGTCATTGGTCATTGGTTTAGGATTCTCCTGTTGGTTTCCAAGTTTCTTGTTTTTACCTTTCCCCTTTTTCTTGTTGCTGGGGGTTTGTGTGATTTGAATAGAATTTACCTCGGTGGAAACTATAGGAGTTGAAGGAGCAGTGGTAGAAGAATTTGGTTGCTTGACAGGTTTTTTCATCAAGGAAGGTTGGATGGAACCAGCCACCCCATCAACATGAGTTTTTGCTGGTGGCTTAGCGGTATCTATGCTGGGGTGAGGAGCTTGCGGAATTAAGTCATACAACGTTCTAGATTGGTAATAGACTAAATCTAGATATTGAGTGTGACTCATAGCTTGCTATTTAGTAACATCATTGTCCTTAGCCATGTCTCGGGCGATAGGAGGAAAAAATGACTTAGTGAACCAATAAGCTAGCAGTTGATCTAGGATGGGAGCTTTAATAAACCTTCTCTATCTTCTCCACTCATGGATATGGTCCGATATGTGGGTGGAGGTATTTTAATGAAGTGAAGTCAAAATATATGTACCTATTTCATAATGAATGGGTAGCTGAAAATGTGTAAGGAAAACTGTTTCCAGAGAGCTAAAATTCACCAACGAATGTTGTGGAAGTTCAATGTACCATTTTGCAGCCATACGGGTCAATGTGCGCTGGAAGAGCCTTAAATGAATAGAATAATCCATCAAAGAGTTTGAATAACACCATAGATGGAAGTTCATAACATGGTTCTTGGAATAATCTCCCTGCTTTCCATCAAACTTGGGAATATATGATAGGAATTTCACCGGAATAGCGGGCCATGAAGGGTTGTGTCGAATGGGATCGTTTATCAACTTGGACAAATTAGGTAAGTCCAAAGTTTCCATTAAAGTTAATTTTCGATTATGTTCCACATACTGGTAATATTGATAAGGCATATATGTACCAGTAGGACCGTAAGTTGACTCATATATGGGTTGTTGATTTGGTTGATTAGACGATGAACCTCCCAAAGATCCACCTGAATAGGGTGGCCCTCCAAGAGGCGGGCCCTTAGGAGGTGGGCCTCCAGGGGGTGGTCCATTAGGTGTTGGTCCTCTAGGTGGTGGTCCTCCAGGTGGTGAACCTCTAGAAGGTGGGCCTCTGGGTGGTGGTGGTTCTCCCAAAGGTGGGCCTCTAGGTGGCGGTCCTCCGGGCAATGGTCCTCCGTAAGGTAGACCTTCACCAGGTGGGCCTCCTCTTGGTGGGCCTCCTGGGGGTGGGCCACCATAAGGTTCCCCTAAAACACGTCCAATGGTAAGAATAGGCATTCCCCCCATTGCTGGCATATAAGACCAATTAGGTTGCCCAGAAGTTGTAAACGTGTTTCCTGGGTAAGGGATTCCATAATACATAGTCCTTGTAGACATAGGTTTATAATTCATGTTCACTATAGGTAATTGATTAGTTGGGTAACCATAACCCCAAGAAGGATGGTTAACTGTAGGCTGTACCCCTAAGGGTTTACTTGAACTAGATGCAGGATTTACCATATTGGTATAGGGAGGAGGAACATACACTATGGATTTCCCTGCAGTAGAGGTCTGTCTAGTACTAGTAACAACTCCACTAATTGGTAACATAGGTCGCGTCAGGGGTTTCCCCCTAGTGTTAGAATTTACAGTCACTACTTGAGCTGAGGATTGCCCCCTAGCTATAAACGGTGCAGGAGGACTAGCAATAGACCTAGGATTTAAAACTGTAGAGTTGGAAGCTTGACCCATATCATGAGGAGACAAACCAAGAGACGGAACATTATCAGAAAGACGACTATATCCTTCAGGCCATGGATCTATTAAATGGGACAAGTGAGATGACATGGGTTCTTTAAGAGGTATAGGAGTATCCCTAACCCTCTCCATCCTCTCTTGAAAATTGCAGGCATGATTAAGCGATGCCTGAATTATCCTATATTCCTCCTCATTTAGAGGAGGGTCTTCAAAAGAGGGTCTAATTGTCCCAAACTCAGAAATGGCTTGACCCATAGAAGTTCTCCAAAAAGGAGCATCACGGCCATAATTAGATGCACCAACATCATCTACTCGACCTTCTATTGGTGAATGAAAAGAAGTTTCAGTTATAGGAGACTGTTGGACCAAGGGAGATGCATAAAAAGCGAATTGATCTCCACTTTCTACAACTGGATTTACCTCCGTGCGAGAGGCAGTTGAAAATTCTTCGTCTATGACTTCCATGGGGCCTTCCCCTATTGTAAGTGGAAAGTCAAGTGTTAAGCCCTGATTCCATCTGAATTGTCTCAACTGAAACTCATCCAGATTGGAAAAGTCACTAAAACATAATCTAGGGTTTCGAAACTAAGAAAAATCACACAAAAAATTCTCCTACTCAAGATATAGGCCACAAGAAAACTTAAGTGATAGGATGAGCTCAAAATAGTCAGTCTCTCACCATGATTGTCAAGCAGGTGCAACTTGCAATATGCTCAATGTACGTACGTAGTAGTCTCCCCGAGTGTTGTTCTCGATGTATTGCTCCGAACAAGACAACCAAAGGGTTTTTCTCAATTGGACAAGGAATCCTAGTGGGGTTTCCCGATATACACAAGGTACGTGGGAGCTCAAATCGGTAGTAGTGCTTTCTAATGCACAACCGTCCACAAGGGGCCTTTCGATATACAATCAAGTACGTGAAGTATCTTTCTATATACCTCAAGTGTATGTGAAAGGTCGTTCGATATACCGACGGTATGTAGAAGAACCACATGAGTCTCGGGTTGCAGTGCAGGCAAGTAACGATAGCTCTTATGTTTTACAATCCCAAACACGTCACTAACTTATCACTCTAATTTCTATACAATTTTAGACCTATAACTACCATTAATTTTATCTTGAACGGTCAGGTGAATGCATGAGTTTTTGACAGAAATGTAAAGCGATGCAAGTATGAAATGCAGATAATTTCACTTTATTTTTCAAGACATTCCTACCTATGGGAAGGAGAGAGTATTTTTCTTTTCAATTTTTTGTTTTGAAACCAAAATTTTTCCCTAACAACTACACTAAACCAAACATTTTCCAAGAAATGGAAGAAACAACAAACTTCAAACTAATTTTAAAAGCAATCAAAATAGGGTAAGATCTCT
Organism: Pseudotsuga menziesii; assembly: GCA_001517045.1. Classification (NCBI taxonomy): domain Eukaryota; kingdom Viridiplantae; phylum Streptophyta; class Pinopsida; order Pinales; family Pinaceae; genus Pseudotsuga; species Pseudotsuga menziesii. The sequence goes on from LPNX010451134.1 coordinate 32,574, forward strand.
GTTTCTAAGAAGAAAGACAAAAACTCATTCAAAGGGACAATCAACACTTTTTCATTTTTTTCTTTAAAATGAGAAAGATCTAACTTAAAACTACTAATATTTTTCTTATGATGTGATCAAAAATGTAAAAGAAAGAGAAGAAAGATGGAGGTCTAAAAGTTGATGAGGCTAATCAGAGGTCCAATGATTCATCCTCCAACAAAAATATGAATAAATCTCAAAAAAAAAAAATCAAATCAAAAAAGAAGTCCTTCACAAACTTTTAATGAAAAATGAAACAAGCTATCAATCAAATTTTCAGGTTTATCTAACAATAAGACTGATATCTAACCAATGCTAAGCTCTCAAACAACACTTCTTTCAAAAAATTCGAAACCAAGCATACAAGGAAATGAAAATATGAACCTATCCTATCTCTTTTATTTTAACAAAACAAGCCTTTTACCACATCAAATTCAGCATTCAAGCACTCAGATATCTTTAATACAAACCCAGACATTTAGAACTGAAAGCAACTAAACCAAAATTTTTGCAAAAACTTTGAAAAACTAAGGTTGAAAAGGCCTACCTGGGACCACGTGCAGAGAGTCACTAACAAAGTGGTTTTGCTGGAGCACCGCTTCCTAGTTACTGGTAACAAGTGGTGGCACTGCTTCCTGCTAACTGAGTTCAGGCAGTGGCACCGCTTATTTCCTGCAGTGCATGCATGGTTCCCTGTAGATGTGCAAACAAAAAAAGATGGTGAAAAAGAAAAGTTATACCACTATGCAACTGGCATCTAAATCATGAATTAACAGTATTTAAGAGAACAGAAGGTCAAAAAACTTAGATCTAAACAGATCTGAAGAAACCAAACCAATAACCACTAGATCAACTAATGGATCTGATCGAACAGATAAAGGAGGGGAGCTTGGATTTCAGACAAGTGTTCTTGAAAAATACTAAGGGAGATCATATCAGCTGAAGCTCTTCCCCAGCAGAGTTGCCAAATTTGTTGATAGGAATTTTTCACCTTCTATGGACAGAATTTGTTCCTCTGGTCTGAATGCTTCATATCTAGAACAAATAGTTCACAACAAGGTTAGAAGAATCTCCCTAGAAACTATATACACCTGGAATACAATCTTTGATGGAGTGATGTGGTTCTTCTCTTATGACAAAAGGTCTCCAAGGAAATACCTACATAAACACATCAAACACACAAGAGATCAAAGATACCATAACATCATCTATAGATCTATGCCAGTGACTAAGGAATCTAACAATAACATGCAAGATTACAACATAACAAGTATATGGGAAAGGAACCAAATTTGCATTAATAATGAAGAAATAGTTTACAAGATATGCTTAGTGTTGATATTCTCTTTCAAAAAACCAACAGCTTGTCCCCAATAGCTCCAACTTGCTCCCTCAAGCACTCTTGAGTGACTTAGACCAGAATATCAAAGCAACAGCATAACATTACTCTCTCCTCAACCATGGAGATTGAGTTTGCTTTTATAGGCTTGGAATGGATTGGGATGGTTGAGAAATTGGTGGGTGAGGTGGCTAGGAGATCCTACAAGGATTGATCTTGAGTCCAACTGGCCCTAGTGATAAGGGATAAGGGTGCCACAAAGCCTTATTTCAAGAAGCTTCGTGAGAACCTATATTTTCACTTTTTACCAAGGGCATCACTCCTTGTTCACCATGACAGAGCGGTTTTGGGAAAAACCATGCATTGCTTAAAGGATAAATACGGTGCCACCACTTACTGCCAACATATTACAGGCGGTGCTGAAGAAGGTACCTCTTTTTGGCTAAAGGGTAGAAGTGGTACTGGTTTTTCATATACAAATTTGATGTTTGGACCAATATTCTTACTTCACAATTTGGAATTGAGGGCAATACTGAAGTTTTGGATCTTGTCACATGTTGATGACCAAATTTAGGTGTAACAGAGATCTCAACATTTTAGTGTTTTTAAGCTAAATGAATAAAAGGGTGAGAATAAAATTTGTAAACTCTGTAGGTGGTTAGCATTAATGCTTTGAAGAACCGGTAATGAATTGATCAGCCTTCAGTATGATGATTTGTTTAGAAGCATGAAAATGAATGTATAACAATAGAGATATAGACCCAAAATGATATATACACCTCTATTGGTGAGTTTTCATTTAAGTTTCACAAACATACACCCATGCTGCAAGTATAAAATGTTTAAGCAACCTCTGGGGAGTGATCTCTCTTCCCCTCACAAGATTGTTTCTGAGTGGCTAATAATGAAATGGTAAATACTACTCTGTTTTATTCTATCATATTAGAAACCAGATGTAACCTCATGTTTTAAAAAACAGTGATTCATGTTTTTTGTAACTTGGATTCTCATTTTGGTTATTCCATGTTAATGAAAATGCATGGTTTTTTTAATCGTTAGTATGAATAAGACATCTTTTTCTATGACCATGCTACAATTTGAATCCTCACCTTGTGCCATGTCTAAGAAGAGCGGAAAGAAGAAATCCAGGACCACATAGGTTGATTCAGACGTGGAGATTATATCCAGGATTGAAATCACATATGAATAGAATAAGGCTATCATAGGGGCCGATCAAGAGTTCAAGTGGGGAGAAATATATCAAATGATCAAAGACCAAAATGTACCTGAGGAGAGCCTAGAAAATATGACCTTATATGAAAATATCATAAAATCAAGCATCATTAAGGCAACCAAGTGCCCAAAGCATTTTCCATGTCCTGAAGTAATCAGATGGATTCTACCCCGAAAAAACCATCTACAATGATGCTTTCCAACATAAAAGGGCAATATTTTTCTTCTTTCACTCCAGCGTACATAGATAGGGCCTGCAAAATACCTACCCCATGGGTTATGATGAAAGATGAATGGGTTAAAAATGTGTATTTGGACATTATGGACTATGTCAAAAGGATGATGGTCGTAGGTAAACAGCTACGCCAAAAAGCCACTAGTGAATATGAGACTGGAAGTTTACGCCCCCCCTTACAGGATCATATCCTTAATGATGAACATGATCTTTGGCAAGGAAAATGGGAGATTCTACAAGTTAAGTTGGATCCCATTGATATACTATGTGTACTTTGAGGACACGATTTTCAATTGGGAAGACATTATATAAAGAAACCTATCATCATGTGTCGTTTCCACACAGGGAGGATTGAATCAGAGAATTTTATAATTCTACATTGCCTCTTACCTAATTGATTGCATCATGTGCAGAAACCCATTCCCAAAGCTCGGTTGTGATTGGGATCAGAAAAAGACCCCTATATATGTTTCCTATCAAATTATTTGGGTGTATAAGTACTCAAGCTTCTACAAGCTTATATGCAAATAGTTTCTGATGCCTCTATATGAACTAATTTTCCTCATAGAGTCCAACGGTATGTCAGAAAATGCCATGGAAGTCAATGTGAATACGTGGATTATTATTTCTCTCAGGAAGGTACTTACCTAAAGATGTATGGAGGATCTATAGCCCCATCATTGATTCCTAGATATGCCACAGACTATGTAGTCCACAAGGAAGCAGTTAGACAACTGTTCATAGATGGTGTAGGAAATTTCCTATTTGACATGAAAAAAGAATCTTTCCCACCACTTCCCTTTTACATAGGCAGTTATAAATTCACTAGGGTCAAAAGCGCATCTGAATTTGTAAAAGATCTAGAAAATTCCCACTTTGGGGAAAAGAGTTTCCACAGAAATGACTCGATGGAAAAAATTGCATACCATTGTGCATTTGTTGGAGTTTGTTATGAATACTCTCATCATTTTGATAAATATGAAGAGACATACAGGAACACCAGCAATATAACTTCTCTAAGTAAGCATTTCAAGAAAAACAATGGCACTAGTGGTGGAAAAGGTAGTAGAAGTGCAACAAAAAAAGGAGAAGCAACAGGAAGAACCTGAAAGGAAACGAGCAGAAGATGCTCAGAAATTGCAGGAAGAAGCTGAGAAGTAACAAGACGAAGAGGCTAAAAGGAAAAAAGAGGAGGAAGAAATATTACAAAGGGAAGCAGAAGAAAGAGCATGAATAGAAGCTAAGAAAGTAGCCAAGGAATTGAGAAAGAAGGAACAAGAGGATACAGACAGAGAAAATTTGGACTAGGACACTGCCCAAGACAATCCAATGGACCCTACTACCTCTTCAAGTGGCATGATCACAAGTGGTCATGTTCCTCTTGCACAACTAGAACTGGTTCCTTTCACTCCATCTAAGAATCACACAGTGGCATGCTTGGACACTATATTCTTTGACAAGGAAAGTAAAAATATTGTTAGAAGGTCAGAGAAAAGGTTAAAGATCGGCACTTGACCTAATGTGGTCACAGTGACCGATAAAACCATTGTAGAATGCACTAATCAAGACCCCAAATTCCTGGCATCTATAAGTATAGTAGCTGCGCAAGTCAACGTGGATAATGTTGACAATTTGGTGGAAGATACAGAGCATTATAAAAAGAGGATGCTAAAAATGAAAGACACTTTGGTCAAAGAAAGAGGAGAAGGTTGAGAGTTAAAAAGGAAGCACGAGGCTACACTATCTGAGAAGGAGACTCTCCAAAAGGAGTATCAAGATTTATAAATAGAAAAGGATGCACTAGAGGTACAAGTTACTATTATGGAAGGGGAGAAAAAGGATTTTGAAGACAAAATTGCAGAACTAGAATTACAAAAATCTGCAGCAATCCGTCAAGTGGGATAAATAAGAACCCGGGAAGAGGAACTAGAGGCTCAAAACAGAGAGCTGGAGATTCATCTTAAGATAGCCAATGAAAGGCAGCCTAACATTACCTCTTTGCGTGATAAAGCCCACATGATCTGAAGAAAGATCCATCAAGTCCAAGTAAGACTCGTGGAGGAGATATATAAGTTCAAGCAGGAAGAGACAAGATTCAATGAAATAGCATATACGGCATCTAATTTAAGGGAAGAACTACTATAACTCGGTAAGAAAAGTTCAAATCCAGCTGACTTGGGTAGAGGCCAGTTCAAATTTTCCTGAACACTTGCCTCAAAAGACAAGAGGAGGTCTGAAAATAGAATTGGCACTCCTAGAATTTTGTAGAAAATACTCTGTAAGATTGAATAATGAAGTTGAAAATACTTTGGAGAAATGCACAAAGTTCTACAAAAATATGCGTCAAGTCCATAATAAATGGAATATTTCTTCAGTTACAAAAGTTAATGACTTCTCAGACAAGGATCAGCATATGGAGTATCTCCAAGACAGATTGCATGAAGATGAACAAAACGTTCAGAAAATTGAATTCATTAGTGAATAAGTGGTTAAGACCTGGATTGCACGAGCTTCAGTTATAGTAATTATCTCTTGGAAGACCTGTACAGATTGAGTCCACCAAAAGTGACAACTATGGAGACACACCTGGTTGTACATGAAATAACCGTGAGATTGTTGGAGCCAATAGATTATCAGACCATTATAGGAGAAGCTAATGCATGGGGAGAATACATTTCAAGACCAACTGGACCTACTTGAAATTTTGTCTTTTCTATATTTTCTCGCTTTATGTAATTTATTATTTTCTTTTCCTAGTGCAAGGCACTAAAGGACAAAATTTTGGAAGTCCTAAATTCAGGGAAGTTCTAAAGTCACGGAAGTCAAATATTCATTTGTAATTGTATTATAAATATAGGTAGGAGGTAGAATAGAAAGCAAGTTTTGCTGGCATGCGAAGGCTAGTTTATTTGTAAGAAGGACTATTTTTTCTACTAATAAAGAAAGACAATTTTGCTAGTAGAGGACTCAAATATGGAACTACTTGTATTGAGGTTCCATATACTGTGAGATTGTTCTAACTTTTATGAACTATTTCTTTAATGGTGAATGATTTTTCTTTTCATATAAAATTCTATGTATAATTTGAGTAATGAATGATTTCTTATTTCAAAGTTATCTTTGTTAATATTTCTACTGCAGTTATTTGTATGGAATTGGAACAGTTAGTTGCAAGATTCATTATAAATAATTACAGTACATTACTCTCATTCTTCTAAATTTTATCCCCAAGGGGGATAGTATAGTTTAGATTAGAATAGATTAAAATATGATTAGTTTGCTTAGATTCAATCTTATGGAAGTGATTGAGGGGCAGGAGTGATAAGAAAGGAGGTAAGAACCTACACGTCACTTGTGAGGCTCTTGTTCACCAGTCGCCTGCATTTACTTTAGACATGTGCATTTCATCCATAATAAAGAAAATTCACATAAACGATGGATCAGGCCGCAACCCGTAAATATTTAAACAATCTTTAATTCTATGGTAGTCATGTTGAAATATTGTAACTTCGAACAATATTCTATATGAATCTTTTTGTGGTCCCCGATGGTCCTACCAGGAGAACCACTTGTATTATCTTGTACCCCGATGCTTCTAATCAAAAGAACTAATAAGAGTCATGAGGTTTTCCCCTCTAATTGTAAAGGTGGGTCATTAGCACCCCAGTGTGGTTACTTGAGCCTACATGTGTAACTCGAGCCTACATGATTAACTCGAGCCTACATGTCAGATGATTTAGTTGAAGTGAATGGATGAATATAAATAGAGGTGTAGCTCTCCTCATTTGAGCACACACTCTCACTTGTGTAGAGCATTAGTGGAGAAGAGAAGTAGCTCGAGAAGGAGGAGGATCAGGCTTTGATCTCCTTGTTGGTTTTATCTTTTATCTTTTTGGGGACATCTATATTGAGGAATATTTTGCTGGGTTTTTCCCTTTATGGTTTTCCCAGGATAAATATTTGTGTTCCTTTTGTATGGTTGTTCTTGTCTATCTTTCAGTGATCCTGTTTATATGCTTTTGTTATGAAAATGAAATACTGATTTCTTAGTTAAGCATATGAAAATTTAACATGGTATCAGAGCCACCCTAAAAGAAGAAATTGTGCAGCTATAGAAGCTAGGGATTCTTAATTTTTGGTTCTCTCCACAATCGATCAGCAAAATAAGGCTACGCTAACTCTCCATTGAAGGGCGCATCTTTCTGTCGAAGCGGAATTCGATTCCGAGCATTTTCAGTTTTCGGTGCGGGAAATTAGGGCTTCTTGCAGAAGAGGAATTTTTGAGTGATCCCAACATAGGATTTCTCTCCTCATCAAAATATAAGTTTAGAGACCTGGATCAATATTTTTGGTTGGGTGAAACTCTGGGAAATTCAAACCCTAGTTTGACCCCGAGCTAGAAAAAAACCCTAAATACTAAAACTGCTAAGTTTTGGTACTTCCGCTATATTTCGATATTGGAAAATTATCAGGAGATGAAAAATGCAGAGGCGGAATATAAAATCCTGATGTACACTGTGTCCAACATTCAGCCTCAGATTCGCTACATGTTTTGAGATATGATCCCTCCAAGTTAGGGTTCCAGCGTCTTCCAGAATTCACCCCTAAACAGGACACCTGGGGAAAATTGATATAGCTTGGGATACAGAGGTCCAAATTGAATTCCTGAAGATATTCCAGAAAAAAAAAGCCTTTAATTTCTGTGGTCCGAATTTTAGAACCCGAAGATGAAACAGTGACACGTGGAAGGCCGTACAACTTCGCTATTCGGAACAGTCCTGTAACAGGTCACCTTGGAAAAAGGATAATAAATCCCAATTTGTGAAACCAATTCTGATGAAACTTGTATTTTTGGATCAGGGACATGCTAATTTACCTTAGTGAGAAATTTCATACATAGAGGAGTAGTAATTTCAGAGATATCACAGAAACAGTGATAGACATTTCTGCAGAAGAAATTGGAAAACTAGGGTTTCCTGTTCCGGGAGCTTCCCTCCACTGTTTTCAGAAAAGGAGTACACTGGACAGCTCCATTTGAAGAGATATATATTTCTATCCAATCAGATCTTAAATATTCCAAGTTTTTAAAATTAGGGTTTCTCTGACAAACCTTACAACAGCGAGCTCCGGAAGCAGGACAGACACCTCAAATCGGTAAGACCTAATATTTTGCTATTTGCATTTGAGGTTCTCATTTCAAAGTGATATATCACATCAGCTTGATGATAAGCTTGGTAAAGCTGACAAATTCCAAGAATGGAAGTATTTTATCTCTCTGAATAAAATTAATTGGACACCTACATGAGTAGAGAGGTTCCAGTTCTAGAAGGAGATGAGGCTCAAAGCCTTACACAAGAAGAACTTGATCAAGACATTTGAAGATAAGAACAAAAATCAGAAGAGGGATTTGAGAAAACAGTTGAAGAATGTGAAGATCCAGACTGCAGAACATCTTGAAGCGGTAGAAGAAGAAGCAAAGAATGTAGAAGTGGTGATAGCCACCTTGAATGGTCTCCCAGGATCATAGAATTCATTCATTCAAGGAATGTGTGCCAGAAGGAAATAATTACTTTCAACAGACGCTGGGAAGAAGAAGAAGCTCGTCTCATAAGAAGAGAAGAAGAAATATGGGAGCAAATTGAAGATCAAGCTCTCACCATTCAAAGAAGATCCCTCAAGTGATGAGGAATATGAAGAACTCAATTCTTGATGAACCTCTTATCCATCGTATCATTTGGATAAAAAATGATGATTTCATGAATGAAGAAGATGATGAAGCAGAATGGTCAAGAAGGAGTCTAACCACGAAACAAACAAAAGATAAGTATTCAATTGTCATTTAATAATATTGTTTTGTTATGCATTTGATTATATTCAGTTTAATGTGTTATGCATGATAGATTGTTTGCATTAACGACTGTATAGTACTAATATGCATGTGATGGGTAAGTAGCTCATGGTGCTATACAACTCTCCATTGCTACTTATCTAGAATGAAACCTCTTTGCTGACATATTGGATTAGTGCACAATCTCAATGTTGTCCTGGTAGAGATGGAAGGCATCTAGAAAAGTTTCTGTGAGATATGGATGAATGTTGTATTGGCTAAACAGTTGCATGATGCATAAGAATTTGTCGTTATGCATATGTTTTATGAAATAGTTCTAACCATGCAACTGGTTCATTTGAATTGTAGGAAAGGTCCTGCAAGAAAAGAAGGATGAGACTTGTTCCGAAGAACAAGTGATTATAATTCAAGATTCACTCCAATAAGCATGAATCTAAAGCTTCCAGGGTCAGAGACACCGTGATAGAAGAAAGAGCTTCAGAGAGCGGTAGATCCACCTCAAAGGATGAAGACCACCATGGGTATGAAAGATAACTCAAGATGAAGAAAATAATGCTATGAAAGAAGCTATGATCAAAGAATAACAGTTGATCATGGGGAATGCTGTATACGATATGATTTCGAGACATAAAGGGAAGTACGTAGTATCTTCCATATGGATCTACAAGAATAAGTGTACAAAGCAAGGTTCATGATTTTCCTCAGAAAGAATATACTATGAAATGACATACTCTATTGACAAGTATATATCAAGCATAGAACCACCTATACAGAATGAAGAAGGAAGATGATACTCCACTTCAGGGGGAGTGACTACAGAAGATATCTAAGTTCGACATGGTACGAGATGATGGACAGCTTCCTGCTGGATCGAGACTTTACCAAGAGTAAATGGGTTCCAACCTTCAAGGTTGAATGCATAAGACTATGATATGTTGATGACCTGACAAGACGAACTCATGGAAGATGTTATGATGATGTTTGGGATACAGTTCCCAAACCAGAAGGAAAGAGTATAGTATCCTCCAAATGGATATACAAAATAAAGCATGCAACTGACGGAAGTATTGAGAAGTATAAAGCAAGATTTTTTGCCAAAGTTTTCTTTCAGAAAGAGGGAATTGACTATGAAGAGACATTATCCCCAGTAGCACGGTATACTTCGATTAGAGCTATCATGGCACTTACATCCATGATGAAGTGGGACTTACACTAGATGGATGTGAAAACAGCCTTCCTTAATGGTATGATTAAGGAAGAGTTTTACATCGAACAATCACAAGGATTTGAAGTTGAAGATAGATGGAATCACGTATGAAAGTTGAAGAAGGACCTCTATGGCCCGAAGCAAGCTCCCAGAGCTTGGTATGGAAGAATAGATAGTTTCCTGTCGAACATGGGATTTACCAAGAGTAAAAGATGATCCTAACCTTTACCTCAAGGTTGTAGAAGATGAACCTGTCATCCTGTTGTTATATGTGGATGAATTATTCTTGACAGGGAATGAGAAACAGATTATAGAAAGCAAGAAGAAACTAGCAGAAGAATTTGAGATGAAAGACCTTGGGTTAATGCATTATTTCCTAGGTCTGGAAGTGTGGCAAAGTTCAGAAGGAATATTTCTCAACCAAGGAAAGTATATGGTAGAGATATTGAAGAGATTCAATATGTTGGAATGCAAAGCCATGGCCATGCCCATGGACTCCAAACTGAAGATGTGACTCACTACAGACAAATCGTTGGGTCATTGATGTATTTAACAAATACCAGACCAGACATTTGTTTTGTTGTGAACACCTTGAGTCAAATTCTTGTTCAACCAAGATGGGTTCACTTAGTAGCTACAAAACATGTGATGACATATCTGAAAGGTACTATAGACTTTGGTCTATACTATGATGGTAGCTATGAGTACAGATTGTATGGATACACAGATGCAGATTGGGCTGGAAATATCTCAGATAGAAAAATTACTTCAGGTGGATGTTATAGTCTGGGATCTACTATGATTTCATGGTTTAGCAGAAAGCAATCTAGTGTTGCTCTAAGCACAACCGAAGAAGAATATATAGCAACTTGCTCTGCTAGTTGTGAATCCATATGGCTTCAAAATCTGATGTCAGGATTATTCAACCTAGAATTGGACACTACTGTGATTCTATGTGATAATCAAAGTTGTATAAAGATGACAGAGAACCCAGTATTCCACGATAGATCGAAGCACATAGAAATATGGTATTTATACATATGAAATGAGATGCAGATGATGGTGATTCAATATTTCTATACTGAATATAGAGATGATGATGATTTCAGTATTCCCATACTGAAGATATAGATGATGTTTCAGTATTCCAATACTGAAGATATAGATGATGATGATTTCAGTATTCCCATACTGAAGATATAGATGATGTTTCAGTATTCCAATACTGAAGATATAGATGATGATGATTTCAGTATTCCCATACTGAAGATATAGATGATGTTTCAGTATTTACATACTGTAGATGCAGATGATGGTGATTCCGTATTTCTATACTGAATATATAGAGATGATGATGCTCTCAGTATTCACATACTGGAGATACAGATGGTGATAGTTCAATATTCACATACTGAAGATGTAGATGATGATGGTTTGGATGATGATGTACTGACGAAGACTCTTTCTCGAGTAAAGTTCGAACACTTTTGAGACAAGCTTGGTGTTGTTCAGAAAGACCTTCCTTGAAAGGGGGAGCAGTGATGTTGCAGTGGGATTGTATCATCCCAGGACATTTGTCTAGAAGTGATCCGGTGACCTCGGTCCTTGAGAATGAGGAGGGATTGTATCATCCTGGGACATATGTCCAAAATAGATCCGGTGACTTCAGTCTTCGTGAATGTGGTGGGATTGCATCATCCCTGAACCTCGGTTCAAAATGTATCCGTAGATTTCGGTCCCCGTGAATGTGGTAGGATTGTATCATCCTTGAAATTCGGTTCAGAACGGATCCGGTGAATTTGATACTCGAGAACATGTGTTGATCCCGTAATTCCTAGAGGAAGGATTGTCTGAGTTCCACATAAGTGTTGATCCCATACTTCCGAAAGGAAGGATCGTTAGTAACTCCGTAAAGACCTAAATCCCGTAATTCTGAAAGGAAGGATCATTGACTTGATCCCGTAATTCCTAGAGGAAGGTTTGTCTGAGTTCCACATATGTGTTGATCCTGTAATTCTGAAAGGAAGGATTGTTAGTAACTCCATAAAGACTTAAATCCCATAATTCCGAAAGGAAGGATCGTTGGTAGCTCCGTAAAGACTTGATCCCGTAATTCCAACAGGAAGGATTGTCTGAGTTCCACATATGTGTTGATCCCGTAATTCCGAAAGGAAGGATCATTAGTAACTCTGTAAAGACCTAAATCCCGTAATTCCAAAAGGAAGGATCATTGACTTGATCCCGTAATTCCAACAGGAAGGATTGTCTTAGTTCCACATATGTGCTGATCCCGTAATTCCAATAGGAAGGATTGTCTGAGTTCCACAAATGTGTTGATCCCGTAATTCCAAAAGGAAGGATCATTAGTAACTCCGTAAAGACCTAAATCTCGTAATTCTGAAAGGAAGGATCATTGGTAACTCCGTAAAGACCAAAATCCCGTAATTCCAAAAGGAAGGATCGTATGAGTACCACAGATATGTTGATCCCGTAATTCTGAAAGGAAGGATCATGTTGATGTTTTGATGATGTTGATGTTTTGATTATAATGATGTTTTCATGATGATGATGACGTACTGATCGAAAGATCAGAAGTATGATGATGATGATGATGACATACTGATCGAAAGATCAGAGTATGATGATGCTTCTGATCGAAAGATCAGAGTATGATGATGATGATGTACTAATCAGAGTATGATGATGATGATGTACTGATCAAAATATCAGAGTATGATGATGATTAAGTACTAATCAAATGATCAGTATGTGATGATGACGACATACTGATCAAAAGATCAGAATATGATGATGATGATGTTGTTCAAGAATGGAAGTATGATGATGGTGCTGATCACGATGTTACTGATCAGGATATGATGATGTTGCTGATCGAAATGTTGAAGATGTTGTTGCTTATCAAAAGGTCAAAGTGCTGAAGATGTTGATGCTGATCAAAAGGTCAAAGTGCTGAAGATGTTGCTACTGATTGAAAGGTCTAAGTGCTGAAGATGTTGTTGATCGAAAGGTCAAAGTGCTGAATATGTTGCTGATCGAAAGGTCAAAGTGTTGAAGATGTTGCTGATCAAAAGGTCAAAAGATGTTGATGCTGATCAAAGAGTTGCTGTCGTTGAAAATTAAAGACGAAGACTATATGATGTTGAAAATCTTCCAATGATTTATAGATGTGTTACCCTGATGATGTTGATGATGTCCTCTCCTACTATTGTTGTTGTTGATGTTGTTGTAGAATACCCTTCTCGTTAAGGGGGAGTGTTGAAATATTGTAACTTCAAAGAATATTCTATATGTATCTTTTTGTGGTCCCCAATGGTCCTACCGAGAGAACCACTTGTATTATCTTGTACCCCGATGCTTCTAATCAGAAGAACTAATAAGAGTCATGAGGTTTTCCCCTATAATTGTAAAGGTGGGTCATTAGCACCCCAGTGTGGTTACTTGAGCCTACATGTGTAACTCGAGCCTACATGATTAACTCAAGCCTACATGTCGAATGAGTTAATTGAAGTGAACAGATGAATATAAATAGAGGTGTAGCTCTCCTCATTTGAGCACACACTCTCACTTATGTAGTGCATTAGTGGAGAAGAGAAGTAGCTGGAGAAGGAGGAGGATCAGGCTTTGATCTCCTTGATGGTTTTATCTTTTATATTTTTGGGGACATCTATATTGAGGAAGCTTTTGCTGGGTTTTTCCCTTTAGGGTTTTCCCAGGATAAATCTTTGTGTTCCTTTTGTATGGTTGTGCTTGTCAATCTTTTAGTGATCCTGTTTATATGCTTTTGTTATGAAAATGAAATACTGATGTCTTAGTTAAGCATATGAAAATTTAACAAGTCAGGCTGCTAACCAGACGGGTTCCCCATACCAAATGGTGAACGATCTACTTGGGATCAGTCACTAGCGAGAATCCCTACTGTCAGTAGCTGGGAATTTTCTAGGCATCAACATGTTCCTTCTTTTATATCCCTATTACAGACTTGATACAGATGACATACTTTCTTGTTACAGACTCAATATAGACTCAATACAGACTATATACATACTCATTACGGGCTCCTTTTTTTTGCTATCTCAACTAACTTACTATATCCATCCAATAGGTTGTCTTTCCTATTCTAGCAGCACATAACATGAGGCACTATCGACCTAATTTACAAATATTCTTTCACGCATGTGGTTTCCATCTGCTCCATTTGATCTCGTAGCCATGCTCATTAATGCATGTTTCTTTCTTAGCATTATTCCTAACTTTCATTTTCCAACTTTTACACTATTTGCACGCCTTCTTCTGCTGATATTTTGTTATATTATTTGTGTCACCTTCTATTCTTCTATCATGGCTTACTTATCTGGCATATATTCCTATTTTAACTCCTTCTCTTTGTCTTATTCTTCTCTTTTTATTCCTTTGTCACTGCCTGCTTCCCCTTCTCCTTTATGTTTCCTCCTCAGTCATAGCTCCTTCCTCTTCTTGTTTATGTTCTTCTTCATACTTAGGTAGAATTTTGCATGAATGCTTCCCTACTGTCCCTAGGCCTAATAGACCCCCAACACTCACCTGTGGCTCATCCCAAGACACACGAATATATTGTTCCATGTACTAACTTGCGTTGATTTTGTTATGAAAATCCTCTACAATTTTCACCAGTTTCTTTGCCTCTGTGCGCACTTATTCCTCTCCTTTTTGCATTTTCTCCACTAGGCCATGGAATTGATGTGTTCCAGCATGAATGTTTCTACTTATGCCACTAGTTTGCACACCTTTGGATGTACATGATGAATTATTCTTGTAGCTCTCTCTGCTTCATCTTGCAATTCTTCTACCTTTTCCTCACCTTGTTACTGTTGTGTGCGCAACACAGTCATTTTTTGCTGCAGTTTCCACATCTCTGTTGCCTTATCCATTTTCTATGCTTAGGGTAGTTCCTTCATCTCATTTCTTAGTTGCGTGATATTTTTTTCAAATGTGGTTATCTCATTTGCAATATTCTGTGATTTCTCTTCATCCATTAAAGCTTCCTAAGTCTTAGATACTTGGTCGGCAGCCTTCACACATGTTTTCTCTGCTTCTTCTATTCTTTTCATAGCCCGAGTTATTGCATCTCTTCTGCTCTCCATCAATTCTGGAGGTGTGCTAGGTCTCCTTTACTCTTACTGCTTTGAAACTTTTCTCCTAAGGTCAGCCTCTATCTTCCCTATCCTAAGGACCTTACCTTCTGGTGGAATTTCTTGTAATATTTCAACATCTTCAATATTTGAACAAGAAATATCTATGATATTTTTGAGTTTTTTCTTACTTTCTTCTTCTCCCCTAACTTTTTATTAGTCCTTTGCATATTTTCCTTGAGTTTGTTGATAGCCTTTTCAGAGTGCTTCATCTACTTTTTGAGGGTACTTCCTCTTACTCTAATATCTACAACCGCCGCTTTTTGTAAGGCATGCACATCATTTAGTCGCATCTTTGAGAAATCTAAGAATATCTTGCCAACAATTCTATTAACCTCGCTGGAATCTGGAGTCTCTAGATCCAAGACTTCTCTTTGAATTTGTACCTTAATGGGGTGGTCTCCTCTTGGTCTTTGGGGTTTAGGTGCTTCTGACAGGCCAGGTGCATACTGTGATTGTGGTTCTTATGGTGCACAGTCTACTACTATTTTGATTTCTTCGATTGTCCTTCCTAGATCATTTAGTGTTTTTGTGATAGTAGTAGTAAATTGATTTTGTTTTTTGCCAAGGTCGTGGAAACTTGCATTGGCGGTTTCTTATAGTGTTGTTGCTAGTGTTTCTACCTCCTCCTCATCAATACGGAAGGTATTGGATTCTTTTTCATCCTTTCGTTTCTTTCGCTTAGGTTCCCTCTTCTCTTGGGAACCTTGCCCTTCCTGTTGTTGTTGATTTAGTGGTGGTTCCTGATGAGGCAAGTTGGGTTGAATTTCATTTCTCTCTACCCCTTATGCATTTTTCCTCTGGTGTTTATCTTGATTGATGTATTTGTCCTTCCTCTAAGTTGGTGGCACTTCCTATCACCATTATTCTGGCCAATAATTAATAAAGGTTTCTACCTCTTCTTCTGTTAGCACATATTGTGTCTCCAACCACTGTTGTTGTGGGTATCTCCATGATTGGATGGAAACATAATGCAGACCAATTTGAAACTTGAAAATACATAGAAAATTGGAAATAATGGTTGCACTCAATCTTACCTGGTGCTTGACTAGGTTCTTTAAGGATTTAGTGTGGAAAAAAAACTCAGTGTTACTAGTTTGTCAACTTCTGTCTGGTGAGAACCAGAGGTTCTAGTATCTTGCACCTCTGCAGCTAATAGGCAAGTCTACCAGCTAGTAGTATTTTGGCTCAGAACAAACAGTAAATGAGATTAAAATCAATAACCACGAATAATGGAAAGTGGTACTTTCTTCCTGTGATGAGTCTGTGTCTCATAATAACTCATTAAGCAAGAATTGGGATCAATTAATCTGAATTTTTTCTGCACGGAGTGCATCAAGCGTTACTTCTCCTGCAATACATTGGTTTGGTCGTGACGTACAAAATTTTTTGTGTGATAATATCGTTACTGCCACGCAAATAGAAGGATCACCAATAGAGGATATGGGGAACCCTATGTCGGCCCTGACCAGAGCATACCTATCCTTGACTTTTGCAAGATGGTCAGGGTTGTTGTCCTTCTCCAAGAGTGATAGTGGGTCTATTCCTTCCCTTGGTAGTCCTGTAATTGCTTAAATAAGGTTGACATCAACTGAATATGATCTGTCTAACCAAAGGAATCCTCCATGAAATATTACCAGTAAATTCCTTACATAATTGGTTACATATGTACTTTGGACAAAGTATGGCATAAATAGTGAGGACAAAAACCCATACCAATCCAATTCTTTCACCCATTTCATTGCAACAAATTGGTTTGGTGATTCAAGCGTATCCTTCAACAAGTGCATGCAATTCTTTCTATCGAGGGCGATTGGCTTTCTTGTGTTTGAATCTTCAAAGGGTAACTTATGTAACTGGGGCATGATATCGGGTAATATCGTGGATATTTGTTTCAATTCCTGCGATGGTGCTCAATATGTTTGACATGATCTATGTATATTTCTGATCAGGGAAACTGATCTCTTCCCTGAATCGGATCTCCATTAATATTCTACATTGTTTCCATTTAGAGATAGACTATTTGTGTGTACCCCATCATCTAGTGGGCGTAGCTTTCAGTACATAGTCCAAAGTGGACAATGGCTATGATTTTGTGACTTTTTCTTCAAATTATACCAAAAAAATGCAAGGTTAGGTAATCCTTCATATGTAGGCAGTACACTTGCTTCATCTCCTACCCTTCATACAAATCTTGTGATTCTTTCACATCTTCGCATGGAGACTTCATGTAGCCTATTTTGCCAATTTTCTAGGGTCTCTCCTCATTCGGACATGCACGGGCTTACACTCCCCTAACTCATCTTTCCATCAGTTGTTAGATTGATATAGTCTTCCTTTGAAGACATGATGTTTTACAACTAATCTAGATAGTTGTCTTGGCCTTCGAGCAGATTAATTGGCACAACCACTCTTATTCCAGAATATTCAAAAGATAAGATCATTTTCTTGAATTTTATAATGGTTTGGTTATCTATTTCCCAATCAATTCCTTGAAGTGCAGGATATGGTTTTGTCTCATTGAGAATGTCAATAAATTCGAATTTGGAATATGTTCTTAAGCCTTCAAATTCCACATGCACTTGAGTTAGTCTACCGATTGGTAGAACATTCGACTAGTTCACCAGCATTAGTTTAAAAGGAGAATAGTCCAATCAAGGCTTATTCATTCTTTCCCATGTTTGTCTTTTCAATATGTTGGCATTCAAGCCCCAATCTAATATGATATAATCCATATCATAATATCCTATTCACGCAGTCATTCGCAGTTCTTGTCCTATCTTCAATTTTTTCCTGATATTATTAACTCTTTTTTCAAGTTTCACGTCTTCTAGGGTTTCTTCTATGAGTGTTGTTAGTTATGCGATCACATCTTTATCATTGATTAGTGCTAAACAAATTTTGAAAAATTCGTTAAGTGTACTAACATTTTTCATTGGTGGCTTCCTGATTAGATGTTCAAATCATTCGGGCATAGCATTGACTTGTCCATATGTCGATGGTTGGTTAGTATCAACAAATTTTGGTCACACCTCCAAGAAGACTTCTTTCTCATGTTGGACATCTAGCAGATATTTTTTTGTGCCACGGGTCTCACATGTGGTTTTCCTTGCTGTGTATTTTGGTATGCTCCTGTCACAACACCTCCTCTTGTAACTACAACAATGTGGGGTTCTCTTGGTTCAACAGAAATCATCTGAATATTCTGATTGGGATTCTAACTATGATTCTGCATTGGGTTGGGATTTATGACAATTCTAACCTACTATTTCACAATAAGTTGCAGACACTGTTCGAAAGTGTGATAAAATGATTTACAATATGTAAAAAGTTTCATAAGACTTTGAAAATATTGGGAAAAATGTCTTGGTTTCCCACAACTATAACATATGACTTGGCCTCTTCCTCAACCAAATCATCCTCCTTGTTGTTGTCCCTGACCTCTAAAATTCCCACCCCTCCTTTGCAGAGGGTATTGTTGTTGTTGAGGACACTAATTTTGTTGGTAATGCAGTTGAGGGTATTTTTGTTGTTGATAGTGTGTAGGATGATACTAAGGCTACGCTCATTCAACTTGCATCTACTCATCATTTTTCATTAAGTAGGTGTCCATCGTATTTTCTTGCAGTAGTTGAAATGCTATGCAGTCTTTTTCATCATGACCTACTGATCTACAAAATTTACAATACAGACTAGGGGGTGTGCTTACAATCTTTTGTAAGTACAAACATTCTTCAGACTTGTGGCCCCTAGTATGGCATATTCTACACCAAGGCATTCCTTGGGTGTTTAATGGGTTCGGCGCACCCACTGTGACATAGTTCATGAGCGTCGGGAAATTATCTTTATGGTGTCCATTTGTTTTGCATTTTGTATACCACAGTTCTTCCTGAACTTCCTTTCCTCTTTTAATGTCCTGGAGCTGCACAGTAAGATTGGCCATATGCGACTGAATTTTCATCATTCCTGAGCTTGTGTCTCCAACCGACGAGGTTTCTAACTTCATTGCTATTTACAGAGCCTCTATCTGGGAGAAAAGTGTCTCTTTTAACTTCTCGATTTGTTCCTCTAGTTATTGAGTAATATTCATCATGACAGAATTTTATTTTTCCTTTACCAGTAGTTTTTGCTGGAGAGCTTGAAACTTCTCTTCTGACTTTTGATTGCATTGAAATGTATCCTCTTCCTTCTTGAGTTGTATAAGTAATTTCTTATTATGATCTCTTAAACGAGAGATATCTTCTTCTTTACTTACAACAACCTTGTCGAAATACTCGTGTACATCTGTATTGGTTTCTCATTTCCCTATGAAATCACCTTTGATATTTCTGTGAAGTCTTGAGATGACTTGACCTTTGATTCTCACTTCATGTTAATGTCATGCAATGTGATTTTCCTCTTTTCGTAGGAAAATGTCATAAACTTCTTTTCATCATTTAATATAAGAGTCCCCAATGTTTCTAGCCACAATAATCCCAAAACTAGGTCACCGTCACTACTCAACAAAGATTTAACTATAAATTGTGAGACACGAGTATAATCTCCAATGTTCCATTGTAAACTGCTTATTGCATATTCTTTTTTATTCCAAAAGTATAACCTTTCACCTATATTTGACTCCATAATTGCTAACTCGTTAGCAAATTCATCACTAATATAATTAGTGTCTTCGCCGAGAGTAAGAGAAATAGTAATGTATTTTCCTCTAATTGTTCTTTTGATTTGAAATAACACTGAAACATAAGTTTTTAAAGTGGTTGGAAATATTCCTTGTTTTTCACCATGAGACTCCATTCTATTATGCTTTCTTATATATATATATTAATAATAGTATTATTTTAATATAATTATAAAAAATCTATATAAATAATTATAATACATTATTATTATTATTATTATTATTAAAAATTATTTAAAAATAGTGTGGCATGTATACTGGCGTAAATGGCCATGGTGACCAGCATGCGAGAGCAGGTGGGATGGTGGCAAGCAGAGGGAGGGAAGGTTGGAGCCTTGGAGGGGGTTGGTGCTGCGGTGGATTGCCGGAGTTGCGGTGAGGGAGAGGGAGTTGCGTAGTCTAGAGTTGTGGAAGGTGGGGGGTGTCAAGGGTGAGAGAAGCTGGGGTTGGAAGCAAATGGAGGGAGAAGGAGGTGTGGCGGTGACAGAGGAGCGACTGGGCATAGAGTTGTGGGCGTGAATGGGGTAACATGAGAGTATAGAGATAAGAAGCAACGTACCATGGTGGAGGGGTACACAGATGGAGGATCAAGTGTGTGGATGATTAGGGGAGATGGTGAAGGATCAAGACCCAGGGAATGAGAGTGGGGTATGATCAGTGGAGGACGGGGGGTGGTGGAGCATGGAGTAGGGTGGATATGGGCTGAGAAATGGTGTTGCACAAAAGGTCATAGGAGGCAGGAAAGGGGGGAGGAAGTTGGATCTATTGGAAGGTGTCGGGTTAGACTGTACGTGACAGGAAGGGAAGGTAGATTTTGTGTGGAGATAGAGTATGGGGAGGTAGAAAGTTGTGTACTGAGGAAGGAAAATGCAGCGAAGAGCAGCAGGGAAACGAATGAGGGATTGCGAAGAGGAGGGAGATGGAAGTGCACAAATGGTGGAATGCAATAGAGCAAGAATGGAGTGTCAAAGAGGGGGGTTGTGTATAGAAACATAGAAAGGATGTGCATGAGGAGAGGGGAGTAGCAGCAGGACTGCGCGTGGGTGTGGGAAATAGGTTTTCATGGGGATACCACCATATGGATCCATGGAGTGGAGATTTTTATGGTCAAATACCAAATGAGAGAAATTATCAAGGATGGACAAGGGCCTGAATTAGAGATTTTCCCAAGAAGGGTCTCTGATACCACTGAAAGGAAGAAACGTTTTTACAAAAATAACCAGCTTGGATAACCCAGATTAGAGTAATCCATGAATATGAAATATATGATTGATAAGAGATAATCTTACAATGAAAATGATGTTTGTATCATTTTGCAAAGAGGCATAACATTTCATCATGGAGTATATATTTATCCTGGCAAAGGAAATCGATCATGTGGTGAAGACAAATCATTCCATATTCCTTGAAGGGTGACCTGTAATGGATGTTGTAACATTTTTCCAAGATGAACAGGTTGGGAGGGTGACCCACAACGGTTTAGCATTTGTAACTTAACAGTGGTTAATGTGCAACTCCTTGATATGTACCTACCTGATACATTTGGATGCAAAGTGATCAACATTTAGTCATCCACTGCGTGCCCTAGATAAGCATTAGGCATGTCAAATGAGAAGGGGTAAAAATAATTACATCAATGGATGTTAATGATAATTTATTTAAAATTTAGGGTGGAATATCAACTAATATTTTACTTACAATTTAGGGTGGAATAGTAATTATGTTTTAGATGATACAAGTGTATTGTCTAGATTAATTTTATGGAAATCCCTCCAAATTTGAAATGAACAATTATAAAAAAATATAAATTATAACTTGTAGCTATGCATTGATAACTGTACGTGTGCAAATTAATATGGGTAGTTCTTGTAACTAAACATGGTGAATAGGTAACTTGTTCATGGCACTTAATACCTCACCCATTGGTGTTCACCAACCACGAATTAAGTGACTATGCTAATTAAATATAGCACCTCCTACTCAATATATTTGTATTGAATTATAAATATAAAATTAAAAATATAAATATCTTAAACATATCAATGAATAATATGTTAATATCTTAGTGGATTGCATTAAATAAAATGTCATCCCTTTTTCCTTGGGTGAATCTAATATGGAATGCAAATAGGATAGAAACAAAGACACAATACAATGGGATTAGGTAGGAAGTGGGAGAAGGATGGTCCATTAAAATTTAAAGTTCACATATCAAAGAAAACTATATGTTATTGGTTTTAAGTCATTAAACTGTTTCCGTAAAAAGTTATTTAAATAATCAAACCAAGTGTAACATATGCAATATAATCTCATAATAATAACAAAGTCAATTTGAATAATGTTATGACTATACTCTTAATTTAATAACTTAAACTCATTAAGGAAATAATGTTATGACTCTACTCTTAATTTAATAACTTAAACCCATTGTTTATAATCACTCGACTAAACAAAGGGAGTATTGAAGTATTCAATAATATCACCATGACAACATTCTTTTATAAAGTATTAAACCCGTTTCCTTAAAACAATTCATTAAATAAAAGTTGTTAGACTACATTAACCTTCTATATAAGGTCCCCATACATTATGGCTTAGTATCTACTTACTATAAAATGGTAATTCATGGATTATTATACAATTGCAAGTATAATAAAAACAATTCAATCATGTACTTATAACAACCACATTTTAAAAAAAGACATAAAACAAACTTTATTGGTTATACATCAGTGTCCTTTTATTTCTCTTCATACATAATGTTGCTAAAGCAATCCTATAATCAATAATCTCAATTAAAAATGAGATACATGAGTTCATAGATCAAACTTTGATAATAACACTCTAATTTATTAGATTCCCTTTTGATATCTTTCTTTAATAAGCACAAGAATACTTAGAATTATAGATTTAGTTATGTAACTTGAGTTAATTATAACATAACTTGAGTTAATTATAGATTGCTTCATTTTAGAATTCTTGGAACTATTTTAATATATTTATAAAATTTTAATTCACATCCAATCATTATACCAAATTCAATCTATCAATTTAATGATTAACAATGAAAGGAGTCATTCACATTTACAAGCATTTTATTTATCTCAAGCATCATGAATAAATATTTACAAAACTTTAGTCTTAACCTTCTTTCTCTTTGTGAGGCTTATGTTTTTCCACCTAAAGGCCACCTTCAAACTTGCCATGAATCCACAAATATTGAAAATCACTAGTACTCCAACTTAGATCTTTATTAATTTAAAAAGTGTAAGACACCTAAGCTACACCCTTTTCTCCTTCATCCTAAACACATTAATTTACAAAGCGTCATATGTTACATATAAGACATCTAAGCTACACCCTTTTCTTCTTCACCCTAAGCACAAAGTACACACTTTATTTGCAAATGAAGGTAATTTGTGCTTGTGTTTGGGTTAGGCCATTCACTCAACTCACACTTTTTATTTACAAATAAGAGCCGCATGGTGGAAATGCCACCACATTGCCACATGCCATTGCAAGTTAACTTGACAATAAAGTAGGAAATTTGTAGTAGTGAGGATTTTCAATAAATATGCATACACTAATTGTATTTAATAATTAAAATTGATGAATAACTAACATGTTCTATGTAACACTACCAAAAATAGCCTATTAACCATGCTTTATATTAAAAAAATATATATTTAATAGCTAGGTGGTTAGGTGGTCATGAGCAAGACAAAAAGCACACCCAAAGCATCACTACTAGAAAAAAAATAACTTTGTGGGATGAATGAATTATGTTTGGAGTTTCAATATTACAACCTTTAGATTCAATGTATTCCTACATTCAGTAATATGGCCACCAAAATATAATCCATATAACAATTTGTTTAAAAAAAGTCATCAACATCATTTGACATAACAAAGTTTATGATAGAGTCTAATCTTTAGATTAAACTCCTCCCATTGATAGAGGAAGATACACCGTAACTTTAATGGGTTGAAATGAAAAGCACCCATTCAAGAAGAGATTGATACCCCAAATTATGCTCACTTGATTTCCTTACTTTAAAAGGTGAATCTAAAAAAATTGCATGCCCATGGGCTCTTTGTTTAGGTTAAATTTGATATTGTTGCTCCAAGCATGAATCATGCTTCAACATTAGAACTGCAGCAAACAAGCAGATAAAAGACATAAGTGGGCAGGCATGAGGACAAAGCAAAGGAGGCAAGGGAGAAAACTAGTTGGATGAACAATGCTAAAACCATTTATGTTAACAACTTTTGTAAACAATCTTGAGCAATTACTTAATAAACATTCTGCACAATTTGCTTGGGGGGTTGGAAACTGATAGATACCTCGTAACTGAGGGGCCAGGTTAGGCTTGAGAAAGAGAAAGATAAAGGAGAAACATAACTATAAAGGGGAAAAAATGCCCCAGGAGAACATGACCTTCCTTCCATCCTTACGACTAAGGACCTAGTCTGTACAGACCAGGTCCTTGACACAATAAACTGGATTTTGTTCCCTATAAACTATACTCTCTCAACTACTTTTGTCACTCAAAAATATCACTTATCCCTTCCCTTCCAAACCATGGATAAGTTTGGATAGTTTAGCCGAGGGATATTACTAACTCCAAATTAATGCCAACACCAAAAATCAATGACTAACATGAGCTTAAATGTCAATTTAGTGGTCATTGCATGGTTGATATAATAATCTGGATATATCTGGAGCTGTTATTGCATGGTTGATATAATAATCTGGAGCTGAATTATATTGCAATCTAAAATTGTAATGGCTCAGAATATTATGATAAGCCTCATCGATATCATAGCCTGTGAACGCAATAAGTTACAGTACCCAAGTTGTAATAATAATTGTCCATAACTGCATTTCCCACCTGCAATCATATTTTTTTTTTACATATACATTTGTATCTAAATCCATCTGCATTAATAGAATATAAAAATCCATCTGCATTAATAGAAAATAGAAACAGAGAAAGGAAGGATTTTCCATGAATCTTACATATTTATAAATGGCTTAGACATTCCTTTGTTGTACTGGTAGATTTTTTTTGGCAAACTGTGGACATAATGTCCTGTAAAAACGAATAAAATATTAGTTGTTTTTTTATAATTGGCTTCAAAGCATTTTACAATTGGAGATCCAGAGATTGGAATATATATATATTCGAGTAGCCATAAGTACAAACTTTATCAAACTCTCTACGCTTTACTTCAGAATGAAAATTCACTTAAACTAATTATTTTACCAGAATTTAAATAGGTACTTACCTGCATAGGTCTCCCCAGTAACATACAATTCCCTGTGTTTGTATTGAGGAAACCTTGCAAACCAGTTGATGAGAAAAACCAACGAATCTTGAGCTGCACGGAAAAAAAAAAGTAATTGATTATCAACTTATATTCATTGCGAGTATGGTAAGTAGATAAATATAATTTCCAGTGCATTTGCCTCCATATATAATTGCCTGTGTTTGTATTGAGGAAACCTTGCAAACCAGTTGATGAGAAAAACCAATGAATCTTGAGCTACACGGAAAAAAAAAGAAATTGAGATCAACTTATATTTATCGCGCTAATGGTAAGTAGATAAATATAATTACCACAGCATTTGTCTCCAGGATCCCTTAAATTTGAGCTAGGGTTTGTATAAGAAAATCCCACTCCACTAGGGGACTCCATAAAAAGTAAATTAGCCACTGCACATTTGTAGAGTCATATAAACTAACAAATTAACAATGTTAGGGATATCGATAAGGATTAATTTCTAATATGTATAATTCAAAGAGAATGCATAATTTCTGATAGGATTTCAAAAACTTAAATTTATTCCAAGAGAAAGGATTTAAGTGCAGACCAGCACTGTTTTGTTTATAGCCAAAATGGACCTATTTCTTAGGAAGCTCTATACTCTAGAGTGATGAGCATCATGGACCTACGATCAACTGTTTTTTTAACAAACATTATCTTGTTAACCTGAATAATAACGAACAAACATAATTTCACAACTAATAAACTTAGCCAAAAAATAGCCCAATAACGACACTAATTTTTAAGCCTTAATTTTCAACAAACACTATATTGTATACCTATTGTATTAATACGGTGTGCATCATTGTTGAGCATGAACATGGACCTACTATGCAGAAAAGTTGAAACATTAAAGCAAGCTTCCTTCCAAGTGTTATCTGTGAAGGATTTGGAACTTCCACAATTATTCTTTTGCCATGGCCACTAGATAATGCTCATAATTCCTGCACCAACCGAATATCCATACCATAAAGATTAAGATTAAATAAAGGACGGATTTTTCAAATTACTTAAAATCTATTTTCATGTGAAATTCTAACACCGGAGATTGGGATGACAAATAGAAGATTGTTACTATGGGCTGCTTCTTAGATGCCCACGCTACTGATCCCGATCCAAAACTGAACACATATCCAGATGTGTTTTTTCTATCCTCAATAGAACCTGCAAAATCACTGTCGATGTATCCAATCAACTTAAAATTTGAATTAGATGTATATTGGATACCAAAATTTGTTATTCCAACAATATATCTTAGGATTCTCTTTCCATATTGATAGGAGGTACTCTTTAGTGTTTCCATAAACCTTGAAATTAAACTTACTGCAAACATTATATTAGGTCTTGTTGCAGTTAAGTACATGAGACTTCCAATAAGTCTCTTATACATTGTTGGATCAACCTTTGACCCATCATCTTCCTTACTGAGTTTTGTGTGCCAGTTGCTATTAGAGTTACAGTTGGCTTACAATTCAGCATTCTGAATCTTTTCAATACATCATTTGCATATTTAGACTGACATATAAAAATACCATCTTCAAATTGAATTACTTCAATACCAAGGAAATATTCATCATTCCTAAATCAGTCATCTCAAATTCTGTTTTCATGGCTTTCTTGAACTCATCTACAAAAAGATCTCCAATAAATAGTAAATCATCCACTTATAAACAAACAATCAATATTTTACCTTCTTGGTTTACCTTTGTATACAATGTTGATTCACTTGGACTTCTGCTGAATCCTTCACCATTCAAATATTCATCAATTTTGTTGTACCAAACTCTGGGTGCCTGCTTCAATCCATACAATGCTTTCTCCAATCTGTTGACTGTCTTCTTGTCCATCAATCTCATATCCTAGAGGTTGTCTCACATAAACTTATTCTTCTAAAGATCTATTCAAAAATGCAGATATTACATCCATTTAATGTACATACCATTTATTATGAGTAGTAATAGCTAATACCATTCTTACCATGTATCAAGTTTGGCTACAGGTGCAAATGTCTCATTATAATCAATTTCAGGTTGTTAACTAAACCCTTGAGCAACAAGTCTTGCTTTATAATTTTCAATATCACCATTAGCATTTAACTTAGTTTTATAAATCCATTTGACACCAATACAATTTTTATAATCACGCAATTCTACAAGATTCCAAGTATTATTTCTTTCTATGGCATTATTTTCTTCATCCATTTCTTTTATCCAAACATCATTTCTAACAGCTTCATCAAAATCTACAGAATTGCATGCTATAAATGAAAATTTTGAAACTAGATCTACTTCATCATTCTATTCATACAGGTATCTTAAACTTCTAGTCTTCTGACCTCTAACTTTGTTCCTTAATGATGCCAATGCAAGATTTGATTCACTACTTACATCAGATCATGTTCTTTGTCGTCCACCAACACTTGATGGTTCACCATGTTCATGAGCTCTGGGCGTTCTCGAAGGTGTCCTTGCTACTGGTGCATGTGGAGTCAACTGTCATCCATGTGTGCCATGTTCATCTTCTTCATCTTCTGCGTGAGGTGTTACAGCTTCCTCACCAACTAATTTATCAATGCTCCCATCCCATGCTTCTTCTTCTTTAAACACCACATCTCTGCTAATTACATACTTCTTGGTGATGGGATTATAAAGTCTATATGCTTTTGATTCTTCACTATATCCAACAAAAATACATTTTTGAATTTTGTCATCTAACTTTCTCCTCAACTCTTCAAGTACATGTGTAGAAGCTACATAACCAAAAATTCTTAAATGAAATATGCTACTACACTTACCACTCCAAGCTTGCTGAAAAACTTGATCCTTCACACTTTTCGTTGGGCTTCTGTTCAGGATGTACATGAACAAGTAACAACTTCTCCCCAATATTCATTTGAAAGATGCTTCTCCTTCATCATACTTCGAGCCATGTTCATAATGGTTCGATTCTTCCCTTCTACTACATTGTTTTGTTGTGGAGTGTAGCGTGTAGTAAACTGCCTTTTAATTCCATGATACTTACAAAAATCCATAAATTCATTTGACATATACTCACTTCCTCCATCTGATCTCAAGACTTTAATAAATTTGTTACTCTTTTTTTCAGCCATAGCTTTAAAACTTTTAAACACATCAAATGCTTGAGATTTCTGTTTCAACAAATAGACCTAATTTTTTTATTGTAATCATCAATAAAAGACATAAAATAAACATTACCAATCAAAGAAGGTGTTTGCATCGGTTCACACAAATCAATGTGTACCAGCTCCAATGGTTCCTTTGCTCTGTTTTAGACTCTAGAAATAAATTTCTCTCTATGATGCTTTCCCAATATGCAACTTTCACATGAGCTTGCTTGCTACTCAATGCTCGACATTCTTTTTACCATCTCCTTTTTCTGTAGCTATTCTAAACCACCAAAATGTAAATGGCCATAACCATGAATGATCTAAACTCTTAGTTTTATAAGCATTCAAAGAGTTAGTCAAGTCATTTCTCGTAGTGAGTGAAAACATTCTATTCTTTTTCATCTCTACTCTGGCAATCAACTGTTTATTTGGATATTTATCATAAATAGTGCATACACTTTTCTTAAAGAATACTATGTACTCTTTCTCCAACAATTGTCCAACACTCAATAAATTACACATCAAACCAGGAACATAATAAACATCATGAATAGTTCTTCTTTTACCATCTTTTGCATACACAACCATCACATCTTTACCTTTAACTTTTACCTTATAGTCATTACCCAACTTTACTTCAGACTGAATGCTTGTGTCTAGAGTTGAAAATAATTCATTATTTCCAGTCATGTGGTTGCTGCATGCACTATCCAAAAACCATATACCTTTTGAACTTTTCTAGGTGACATTACAAGTCAAAAACATAGGTTGCTCTTCATTTTCAGTTTCCTCTGTCATGTGTGTAGACAACTTACTAGAATCTACTTGTTTCTTCCAACACTTGTTAGCAAAATGCCCAAATTTATTACAATAAAAACATCGAACTTTGGATTTATCATACCTTTGATTTCGTGATTGTCTTGCTCTGCTGTTACTCCCCCTTACGTTAGGAGTATTCTGCTGTAAATTCTTTTCATATTCATCATCATTTCTGCTGTCACTATGACCAGCACTTCGTCCTCCTCTTCCTCTGTTACTAGATCTTCCTCTGCCTCTACCTCTAGTAACATTTAACTGAGATTTAAAAGCATTTTCTAAAGGAGTATCATCATACCTGTTCACTCTTGATTCATGAGCAAGCAATGAACCAGTCAGCTCATCAATGTGCATTTGACTGAGATTTTTAAATTCTTCAATTGGAACAACCACTGCTTCAAACTTCTTCGGAAAACATCTCAGCAATTTTTCAATCACACATTGATCTGCAAGATCTTCACCATACTGGCATAGCTGGTTTACAACACTCATGACTTGTGTCATGAAATTATCAAGAGTCTCACTGTCTTTCATCTTCAGATTCTCAAAGTCTCTTCTTAAATTCTGCGACTTAACATTCTTCACCTTGGTCACACCTTGATAGCACGTTTCAAGACTGTCCCAAGCTTTCTTTGAAGACTCAGCACTTGATATATTCGGAAAAATAGATTCACTCAGGCCTTCCTGAATAAGACCAAGAGTTTTATTATCTTTCTTCTGATTTTCCTTCAATAGAACACGTTCAGCATTTGTCAGAGCCAACTCAGCCGCTTGATCAGTTGGTTCAGGATAGCCATTCGTAACAAACTCCCAAAAATCCCGAGCACACAGGATAGTTCTCATTTTAATAAACCATGTGTCATAATTTCTTTCAGACAACAATGGAATTTGTGGCTGCACTACAATGCTGTTAGTAGCCATTTCAATTAATTTCAAAAACAAATTAGCAATAAAAATCAACCAGGCTCTTAGACACGAAATAGATCTTTAACCATGCTCTAATACCACTTTGGGGGAAGGCAGGGGAGTGTTGTTCCTTTCCTTAGTAGCACTTTTCCTTAGTAGAACTGAAGACTTTACGTACAACTCAAAAAACCACATACAGTCAATGTATAGCCTTTCTCAGCAATGTACAGCTTTACTGATAAAGCTCAAAATAACAACTCAGCACCTACAGGACTGTTGCAGGTCAACTACTACTGCTAACAGTACTCAACAGAAGGTGTTGCAACTTGATGATCCCTGCATCCTGAAACTTATCACACACATTTTACTGAATAAATAAACAATATTCACACTAAGACACGAGTTGCTATAGCAACCTGACATAAAAAAATAAAACTCAGTTTTTTCAAAAACAGAGTAAAATACAGAATTACTCAGGAAAATATCAAAGTTTAACTGAGTTTTTTAAAAAACAGAGTAAAATACAGAATTACTCAGGAAAATATCAAAGTTTCAACTCTGTTTCTATTGCACTCTCCTACTCATATTCAGTGTAGCAAATATGGTTTACAATGCAAGTATTTATAGGATTTTAACTAAGACGGCCATTAAGTGCTAATTGACCCTTCAGATAACAAAACAAAATTCATAATTTATGATTTACAGACTCACAGATGCGAAAACTAGATGCTGTTCTATTGCAGCAAAATGGCTTTAAATAATCTGTTATTTGTCTGCTAGTTGCTAGTGTGCCGGTGAGGCTGTTTGTGGCTCTTCAGTGTTACGGCGGTCACAATCTGAATGGTGATGGCTTTTCAAAGTTTCGGCAGCTTATGTTGCCGCTTCAAATTCTGTTGCAGTGTGGCAGTGGAGTAATTAAAAAATTCCAACATTTTGCACTTAAAATCACTCAACAAACAACAAAAAAAACTTAGTTCACCAAATTTTTCAACTTAAAATAAGTGGGAAAGTCAAAATAGTCTCCAAGTTAGACAGCTCAGAAGAAAGTAAAAGTAATGACATTTTATATATAAATCTAGTGATATTCATGACGAACATTATTGGTAAATGCATGATAATAAGTCGTTTATGTATCAGTAAAATCAATTCATTTTATAAAATATATATACAAAACTGAAAGTACCTTACATTAAATTCAAAAACTGCAAACAGCGCAGACAAACTTACATTTAATTACTGATTTGTCTGCTCCTTTTCAATGCAAAGACTTCTCAATCTGCCAAAGAGCCAAGCATGGATGATGTATATGCCTCTTGTGCATTGGAAAGTTTCTTATTAGTGAAACTCATTTAAATGGTTTGCCATGTTGTGGGCAGCTGTTACTCACCCTTTCAGCTTTCCCAAGGTTTTATATAGTTTCCAGCTGCCACAAAGGGATTTTATATCATTTCCAACTAACCTAAAGGGATTTGAATGCCCAAGAGTTCGTTACCTTTTGCTATGCATGGATGATGGAGGATGCTTCTGTACAGTTCGTTGCCATCTCTGACTGCTTTTGCTTTCACAATGTCTCTGTACTCCTTTAATTTGTAAATTGTCTTCTGGCTGTTGTGGATTTTCAGTGTCCTCTGATTTTGCAGATTGTGTACAACCGAGTAGGCATTTTCCTAGGTTGGTGATTTTGCAGATTGTGTACAACCCAGTTGGCATTTTTCCAACGACTCTTAACCTTGGCACATGGAGAGAATAGAGGGCAGCGGTGTAGCCGGCCCTGACGACGTAACAGGGCTGAAAACCTCTCTCACGCACATGTAAATTAAAATGGATGAAGCTTATTTATGCAAGTGCAATTAAAATTAAAATTTCAAATAAATTGTCACAATTTGATTAGATATTTTTCTAATTTTTAGATAGTTACGAAACTTTTTCACATTTTTAAAATATAGATTGGGTCTTATTTTGAAACTATGCCTTTATAGTTATAATTCTTTTATACTCATGTGCAAAGGCAACAAAAATTAACCAAGCTGCGATCCAAGCTTTAATCCCACTGCTGCTACCCAAGTTGAATCTCAGCTTGAAATCAAGTATGTGGGAAAGCATTGTAGTGCATGGTGACGCCAGCAGTATTAGAACAATGGAGAAAAGGAAGGCGCACTGATAGTGACCGTCGGCAGACTAAGGTTAGAAGTTTAGGGTAAAAAATATTTTACATACAGTAGAGTAATAAATGTTGCCCTGGCTGCACTGTGGGTCGTTGAGAATGCGGCCAAGACAACATTTATTACTATACTACATGTGTTGAATGGCGAACAATATCGTACATGCCATACGATATTTAATGCGCTGTGGGCAGCATTGCCGCTGTCGGCAGCATTGCCAGCCAGCCATACGATCTGGTGGAGGTTGAGATCTTATGGCTGGCAATGCTGCCGACATACGATCTGGTGGAGGTTGAGATCATATGGCTGGCAATGCTGCCAACAGCGGCAATGCTGTCGACAGCCCATTAAATATCGTATGGCATGTAATATATTTTTGGCCGTGTTGAATATTATCTGCAGAAGTTCAAGGTTTGAAATAACTCTTGATGCGTGACTGCTATGGCAATTAGATATAGACTTTTCGTCCAATGCAAAGTCGAAATGATGGATCAGTGAGGATCTCCTGATATGATATGTGTAGGACCTAGGTGGAAAATGGGCCAGTCCTGCCCTCTGTCCTTTTCCCTACAGTTCACCCACCCGTGACTCCAAATCCAAAGGAATGCATACCGACAGGAAGACCACTCAGTCTAAAAGAAGATTAGAGAACTGGAAGCATACTTGTAGGAACACGCTCTCACTCAAAAACAAGATAAGAGAACTGGAAACATTGACAGTCATTTTCTATTACATATATTATTTATGCAGTAATCTTATGCAGTAATCTACAGTGAGTTGTGCATACACCGTTAGATTTTTTCTAACTGCGATGTGATTTTCGTTAAAGATGAAAACGCCACATAATTTGGACCTAAATGCGACGTGATTTTAGTTAAAGGTGAAAACGCCAAAGAATTTGGATTAATTTTTGGTTCTTATGTTTCTTTAACGACGTTGTACATGGACAATTAAAAGAGACGTTGTGCATAGACAATTAAAAAAACTTACACCTCTCATTAGAGATGATAATGGTATTAGCATAAATCCATTTAAAAGAGGATCTATTAAGCATTGAGAACAGAAGAATTAAATTTCTTAAAATGTAAACCTTTTTTAAAAGTGGAAATGTGTAATTTGATTTTTATGGTTTTAGTTTATCTAATTTGTGTTGTTTTATATATATATATATGCAATTCTAAATAATTTAAATTTAATGTAAGCATAAAGGTTATTTTTAATATATATATATTTTTTTAAAGACATGTAACTCTAAGATGAGCACTTAAAGAGTTACATATCTATCTCTTACTTAACTATAAAATGCACCTCTTCAATGCAATGATAATAGTTTCTTTCATTTATTTAATTTTTGGAAAATATTTATAATTATAATATTAATATTAACTTTATTAGTATAGCTTTTCTATATACAATTTCAAATATCACTAGGTTATTTAAATTAGGGATTTGTAAATAATGGGTTTTCATTTTTTAAATATCAATGGGTTATTTAAATTATTATAAAATTTATAAAATTAATATTATTTAGCTTTTTTCATATACAATTTCAAATATCATTGGGTTATTTAATTTAGTGATTTCTAAAGAATGAGTTTTCATTTTCAAATATCACTTTGTTATTTAAGTTATTTTAAATATTAGTGGTGTAATAGCTTTTTGGTTATTGTGATTATTTATCAATGAAAAATACAAGGTAAATGTGAATGTACAACTTCAATTTTTAGGCAAGAAGTTTAAGGTCAAAAATATCAAAGCATTGTAAGTATTATAAGTTGTAATTTTATTTAGTAAACTTAGAAAACTAAAGACTTGACTCAACTTAAAGTGGGGCATGAATCCACTAAAGAAAAAGTGTTAATAACTAATAATTAATCACTACACATTTATAAGAGGAAATATCCTTTTGTTTAATACATAGAAATGCTTTAAAAATATATATATATATTGGAGTGAGAAAGTAGAAACTATAAGTGGGGGCTTGCATTTTGTTTTTAGATGAAGATGATGGCGGTTGATGAAGGAAAGAAGAAGACGTTTCTGCAAGAAAAGTCCCCAATTGAGGATGGAGTTTTAATGTTCAGATATTTTCGCTTTGTGGGAAGAATCTAGATTTTTCATATTTAAAACTATTACGTTTGGATCTTTGAACTTATCTTGATTGCTTATTTTTTCCATTTAACAGATAAAGAGCAGAGATAATAGTTGACTCTGTTCTTTTTTTATTAGATAAAGATGGTCCTTTATTGAATGTATGGTTTCTTTATAATCTATGTTCCAATTGTTTTTGTAATTAAAATACAATGGTTATGTTCTTAGCTATTCGATTTCGATTTTTGGTTGAGTGAATGTAATAGAAAGAGCTTACATAAGAGCTGATAGGGTTCCAAATGTTAAGTAATTAACTGGAATGATGACCATCAAATATAGTTAATTCATAACCTTATAATAGATAGATATATATGATGACCTAATATATAAAGGATCGACAATAAATGTTAAGTAATTAACTGGAATGATGACCATCAAATATAGTTAATTCATAACCTTATAATAGTGTACGTACTGTCAAGAAGATGCAGTACGTACACTTTTCCTTAAAGGGATCTCCAAGGAATTGTTAGAAATTCTTCATCTCATGGCAGCTCGTGATATTTCTCATAAAACCTTTGCACAAATCGGTGAGATGTGTAAGAATTATTCTAGGAGGAGGGAGAAATTTGGGAAAAACTTTCGAGAGCCTTATAGTAGAAATGTAAGAGGAAACATTCTCAGTTCAGGTGGAGTTACAAGGGTAGAGTTAGGAAACCTATTGGAGAATTTCAAGACGGATATCTTAGGATAAATGGGTTCTCAACTAGATGCTTTACAAGCCAAGAAAAGGAAGGATGAATAATGAGAAGCAATGAGCATATTTTGTCCAAGATATAGGACCAAACATACGAAAGGGGAATGTCCATTAAACAACATCTTCGTATGTCACATCTGTACATAAGAACATCCAACAGATAACGGCCCATCCTTACCTGGGTTGCAAGCCATCTATAAGAGTGGGGATGTAGCTAAAACATCTAGAATGCCTCTCTGGAAACCTAGATACCAACCAACATATCATATTTTTCCACCACAACCCCCACTCTATTATCCTCCATATCAACCACCTCAACAATGGAACAATTTAGGTTGGTAGAATTGGCCACCTCAGTACCCTGCTCCTCAATTTTCACAACAACAATATTGGTCACAAGGGTGGAGAGGACAACCATATCCTCAGTCACAACCTGTCCTTGCACCTAATCATCCTTATCCTCAGTATCAAACAAATTTCCAGCAAATTTCACCTAGATTTGTGCCTCCAGTTCCTTTCATCACACAACAATCTCATCATTTCCAGAACAAAAATCCTCCTTGACCATCATTATTACCTACACAACCGATACCTAACCTTAATAATAAACCAACTCAAGCTCTTAACAATATTGAGTTGCAAAATCTTCCATAATATCTTATTTCGACTGTACCCGTACATGATATTCAATTATGCTATGGAAGAGTTCTAAATGATAAACCCAAATCATCAGCCATCATTCATGAAGCAAACAAAGAAGAAGAGGATTCAAATGAACCCGCGAATGATGCTATTTTGGAGATTGTGAACATTCTGAAGGTTCCAGTACATACTCATCCTCCGCAAGAAACTATTCAGGAGCAAAGAGTTCCTCCATTCCCGTAAAGACTAGTGATAGAAAAAATGTAGTTCATTCGGAGTATGACATTTTGAATGAATTAAAGAATATTTGTATCAAAATCCCTCTATTACAAGCTATCAAGTACATACCAAAATATATAGTAAGGTAATAAAGGAGATATGTATTAAACATCTAGGGAAGAAGCAAATAGACTCTCTCACAATTCATGTTATAGGAAGGATGTCTTAATGTATGACAGATCAGTCCCGAATTGCAAAATATACCAATCCAGGAGCCCCATTAGTGACTGTAACTATAAAAAACACTGCCATAGAAAATACATTAATCGATTTAGGATCCTCCATCAACAGGATGAACACCGTAGTTTTAGAATTTTTACAGTTAGAACAATTTCTCCGACCTACCCCTTCAATCCTAGAACTAGCAGACCGTACTATAGTAAAACCCGCTAGAGTCCTGGATGAAATTATCGTATCAGTAGCCTAATGGGAATACCTTGTTGACTTTATGGTTGTAGAATCAAATGATCCTTCTAAAGGGAATCCTATTATCTTGGGAAGACCATGGTTAGATATTACCAATGCTTTTACAAGATGTAGGGATGGAGAGATGACTATTTCCAATGGGTTGTCTACATAGAGACATATTTTATACCCCCTAGCACAACCAGTAACTAAAAAATAATGTTGGTAAATTTTTCTTTCGAGGACGAGGACTTTGATGACCTCTCCCTTACTAGTGATTTACCATGGGCACTTCAGGAGCACACCACTGAGAATGTATTAAACTGGTTTTTTTCTTCAACAACTTGTACAAATTTTCCTCAGTCTTTTGCTCGATTCGATCATATATTTGGAGAGGAGTTTCAAGAGAATATTGCTCTTTCAATTTTCACAGAGAAAACTTATGTCTTCATGATTGAAGAGCATACAGGAACCTATACCATACCTTGTGAGGTTGGCCCTGAAACATCTATGCATATAAATGCAGGGTTAAGTGAAAACCAACAAGCGCAGCTACTTAAAGTTCTTAAAAAACAAGCTGGATCATTTTCATGGGAATACATCGATATGAAGGGTATAAACCCTGACACTTGTATTCACCATATTTACATGGATCCAAACATTTCACTTGTAAGGCAGCCGCATAGGAGGACAAATCCTTCTCTAAAGGATATAGTGAAAGAAGAATTACAAAAACTCCTCACTATTGGTTTCATCTATCCTATCTCCGATAGTAAATGGGTGTCTCCCTTAGTGCCAAGTCCCAAATAAAGTCACAGGGAAATGGTGCATTTGTGTTGATTTTAGAGAATTAAACAAAGCTACACTTAAATACTACTTTCTGTTACCCTTTATTAATCAAGTGTTAGATACCCTATCTGGTAAACAATATTTTCCTTTCTTGATGGATATACTGGTTACAACTAGATTTTAATAGCACCTGAAGATCAATACAAGACCACTTTTACATGCCCTTGGGGAACATACGCTTATTGAGTTTTTCCATTTTATGTAATGCACCTGCCACTTTTCAGTGAGCAATCTTAGGGAATATTTTCTGATCTTATACATGAATGTGTGGAGGTATACATGAATGATTTTATGGCCTATTGTAATACCTTTCAAGAATCTCTTGACAACCTCAATAACATCCTGATTCGATATCAAGAAACAAATTTATCCCTTAGTCATGAAAAAAGTAAAATGTTACTGACATAAGGTATAGTTTTAGGACACCATGTTTCCTCCCAAGGAATTAAGGGATATCCTGCTAAGATCGAAGTAATTGTTGGCCTACCCTCTCCTAAAACTCAGAAAGAGGTAAGAAGATTTCTTGGTCATGCAGGCTATTACCACCGTTTTATTGAGAATTTCACTAAAATAGTTGCACCAATGTTTAAATTTCTTACAGAGGATGTAGAATTCCAGTGGATAGAATCTTGTCAAAATGCTTTTGAAATTCTAAAAGATAAACTATCAGTGGAACCAATACTCAGGGGTCCTGATTAGTCCTTTCCTTTCCATATATCCATCGATGCCTCTGATACGAGCATAGGAGGAGTCCTCGACCAAAAAGAAGGACAACCACCTTATGCCATTTATTTTTTTAGCAAGAATTTGAATCCTGCCGAACTAAATTACACTGTTACTGAAAAAGAATTTTTGGTAGTAGTTTATTCTATTAATAAATTTCTCCATTACATTACAGGTTACGAAGTTTTTGTGCATACCGATCACTCTGCCATTATATTTCTAATTAATAAACCAATTACCAATGGTAGAGTGACCCGATGGCTTATTCTATTGCAAGAATTTAACATCACTGTCATTGACCAACCTGGTAAAGAAAATCTAGTAGCAGATTTCCTTTCCCGTATTCAACATGAAGACAATAGTAAACCTGTTGACGACACTTTTCCTGATGAACATATAATTGCTGTATCTATTCAAACCCCTTGGTTTGGAAACACTTTTCCTGATGAACATATAATTGTTGTATCTGTTCAAACCCCTTGGTTTGTAAATATTTCCAATTATTTAGAAACTAGGAAAATACCAAACCATTTTCCCCCACATGAGAAGCATTGAATTATAGTTCAGAGATCCAATTATTCTTGGGTTGATAATGATCTCTTTCACACTGGTCCAGATCTTATTATTCGACGATGCGTGCAAAAAGATGAAATGACAGACATCCTCCATGCATGCCATGATGGACCATGTGGAGGACATTTTTCTGATAAGAGGACGACATACAAAGTGTTACATTCTGGTTATTATTGGCCAAGCATTTTTAAGGATGTTTCCAAATACATTAAAGGATGTGATAGTTGCCAAAGAATGGGTAGACCTACGGCATCTGATCAGATGCTCCTACAACCCCAAGTCATGATTGAACCCTTTGAGAAATGGGCTCTTGATTTTGTAGGACCAATTTCTTCCATGTCTCGTAAAAAGAAGTATATCCTAATTTGCACAGACTATGTCACCAAATGGGTAGAAGATAAAGCTTTGTTTAGAGCTACAGAGAAATCAGTGCTAGAATTTATATATGAAGAAATATTCACCCAGTTTGGTGTACCTAGAGAAATTGTCACAAACCAAGGTACTCAATTTACTTCCAAATTAATGAAATAACTTACTACGAAATATGGCATCCGACATTGCAAATCTTCACCTTATCACCCTCAAGGATAATGGTAAGGTAGAATCAACAAATAAAGTATTAGAAGCCATTTTAACTAAAACCATTCACTTGCATCATAAGGATTGGGCAGATAGACTCCCAGAGGCTTTATGGGCCTATAGGATAACATGGAGAAACACTACTAGACATACCCCCTATGAGTTAGTGTATGGAAAACAAGTCCTTTTACTTATTGAATTTCAAGTTAAAACCTTTCGTATGGCAGCACAATTAGGCATGGATTTGGATGAAGCACAGAAGCAACGAATATTATAGATTAATGAGTTAGATGAAAGCAAACAATATGCACTCCAAAGAACCATGCTAATACATAATCAACGAAAGACCTGGCATGATAAATTTATGAAGCAAAAGAAGTTTAATATTGGAGATTGGGCACTACTATTCGAATCATGGTTTAAAAATTTCAAAGAAAAATTAACTACCTGTTGGATGGGCCCATACGAAGTTGTTACAACTTTTGACAATGGGTAAGTAAAAATTAAAACAATTGATGGCTCACAAATTTTGTTTGTAGTAAATGCACATAGACTCAGACTTTATCACCAACCGACATCTAAACAGGATTTCATGCAGAACTTTTTGCAGCAGAATGAAATGGAATTAGTTGAAGAAGAAGTTATTCCTCCTCCTCCTGATCCTTAAAAAAAGGTATTTTGGGTTGTCATCACTTGTATATATGTAAATATGTGCTTGTTTCTTTGAATAAATAAGAGTAATTTCTAATATATTGTTTACAAGGGACTCTTTTTATTTCTATTATATATGTCTTCATGAATCAATTGAATCATCTAAAAAGTGGTTTTGCAGTTTGATTACAAGTATTTTCTCTCTATAAGCAGCTCATGGAGTATTACTTGGAAAAGGGGAAGTACACTTAAACACTCATCAAATATCTTAACCTTTATTGGGGTACTTTTGAAATTTGCATCTTATAGTGAAAATTAAACAATTACAATCCTTTGTATATCATTCTTAACCAGCTCTTCTATGATTCATATGGTTTTGGGTATTTTTATTCAAACATGTATATTTCGGATTTGCTCTTTTGAACAGTTGCTTGACGAGACCTACTTTCATTATCATATTTTTCACAAATGTCATCATACACCTATGGATTACGAGTTCATCCTATACTTGTTAACAAAACTTGTCTCTCATGTATTTTGGTGATAACTCGAGAGTAAGTGGTATTTTTTCTTGTGGGGAACACTACTTATCATTTATGAAGAAGAAGGACTATAAGGTTAAATAACAGTTTTAAGCTATTCTCTTTTGACATTATTTATGGTTAAGGCCATTATGAAATTGCTTATAAGTTTATTTTACAAAAATTGAATGATGTGTTTAGCAGGACTTAACACGCTCTGGTACCACTCGACTTCCATATATTTAATATCATTATACAAGGCAAACCTGCCAGGGTACGGAACAGGCCTGCTGGCAGCAGGTCAATGATAAGTAAAAACTTAAAACACGGAAGCTCGATAAATGCAAGTAAACCCGTCAGGGTACTAAACAGGCTCACTGGAAGCGGGACTATGCTTGCATGGTACCAAGGTAAACCCACCGGGGTATTGAATAGGCCTGCTAGCAATGAGGAAATACCTGGTAAAAGAGATCTTGTTAATGCACTACCATGCACATACTTCGTAAAACAATGATAATATAAAGAAAATGTTTTAGAATTTATAAATTAACATGTCACAGCCAATTGTTTATAATGGCGTTTGAGGATGGCTATAAGTTGAAATTTTCCCCGGCTATCTAATTCAACAATTACCTAAGATGTCATTATCCTAGAAATGGGACCCATAGCTATAAATTTCACACTCTTCGAGGTTAAAATTAAAATATTTTGTGATGATAAGATATCTTTAAAATAAGGCATGGATGACTAGCTTTTCCTGTGGAATTCTTTTGGTTATTTTATTATTATTATTATTCAAGTGGTCTTTCTAATCACTGTTATATTTTTCATTAATATACATATCTGAATCATTTCCATTTTCTACTTAGTTTTTATTTTCTTACAAAATAATAAACAACATGATAGAACTATTTAATTTTTATTTTTTGGAACAATCAATTCTTCTCTCTTGTATGGCTTGAGGACATGCCATATCTTTGGTTTGGGGGAGGATTTGGGGAAAAAATTAGACTGTTTTTATTTTTCATTATTTCTGACAAATCTATTTATCTCTAAAAAATGATAAGTGTTTTTAGGATAATGAAAGGAGTGGAACTTGGTTATAGCATGAAGCATATTTCTAAGGAAAAATCAATATGGAGAACTATATGAAGGATCAAATGAAGGTCCAAATGAAATACCAAATGTCGATCTGAATAAAACATTGTGATGTCATAGCACTTATGACTAAAATTTGCTAACCAAATTTAGTTTTTTTTGGCAAATAATTTTTACCTCCATATGGATGCTTTGAATTTAGAATTTTTTCTTATCATTTCATTATTGACAACCTTATCCTCTTACCCAATCATGTATGTAAATTTTTAAATGGTCGATCTTTTTGTTAATCAAGGTTATTGAAAATGCGATTTATTCCTTTATGTCATATGTGCAACCTCTCCAAATTTTTACTTTGGACATGGTTGAATTAATTTTAAACCTTATGAACTTACTCATTTATACGTATGCCCGTTACTCACTCACGTCTCAAAATTCGCTATGATAGTGTGATCTGTTATCTTTCTTTTTGCTTAGTGGGACCTGGAATTTCTTCGGTTTGGGGGAATGATGATCCTAGATTTGTTATCATTTTTGGCAGTTAAATTACTCATTTAAACATATGTTTTGTCATCTTTTTGCATATTTTATGTCACGCAGATCACTATTCATCCCAGGTATGAATGTATTTAAGGTTTATGTAAAATCCTGTTTATTATTATCATTTTACGATTTTATTAATTAAAATTGACATAGTTTGAAGCGCATTTGATTTATTAATTGATATGTATATTTGTTTGCAGGTTATACAATACTTTGGGATGAATTATCATCAAACATGTATTCAACTAGCCATGCGCATAGCACGCCCGACTCATCAGCTAGATCGCTGCATAATACTCGTTGGAAGGTTTCCAGGAATTTAAATGTTGTTACTGCAGGCCATAGTTCTTAAGCACACCAACAAATAGACATTGCATTCATCCTAGACATGCGCCTAACATATCCAGCTCGCTATTCAGCTTTCTGTCCCGATCGTTAACCAGACTGCGCATTGTTGAGAATTGATATCAGGCATTAAAACGAATGAAATAGCCTGTGAACTGTCTACTGTCCATGCATCTGGTTAATGAAGCTCGCTTCTAGATGATCCGCTAGCCTGCAGCCTCCTTCATTGGAACCTCACCAACAGTCAACGCGTTGGGTTGATGCATTAGCCCGCGTTTTAAAAGGCTTGCCCGTGTACACTATCTATGCTTGCCACTACTTCACCAGTCATGTTAAAGAGGGAGTCATGTGTCATACCAACCACTCTGAAGAGAACCAACGCGCGCTAAAGAAGGGATGATGATGTGCGTTGGAGTTTGATTAGTTAGACGCTTTTATGGTTGACTAAATTTAGAGAGAAGTCGACCACTAAAAGATCGACTTGCTCATCCCTATAAAATTTATATATAAATACCTTCATGTGCAGAGTTAGAGAGTTGATCATTTCATTTGTTAAATAGTCATTTTTTAACAGAAAAATTATGTAACTCTGTTCCATCGTTTTAATAGAGCCATATGCTTTGTTGTTTATGATTACGTTTGAGTAAGAGTTAGCCAGGCACCACCCTTGAACACTGAGAGGGCCCCTCATCAACCGGAGGTTCTTTCTTTTGTGTAATTGTGTTCTTTTCTTTCTGTTATAGCTAGTTTAGCTTATTTTCATTAGATTACTATTATTTCTTGTAATGCATTTTATTTCTAAAATTAAATAGTTAACTGCGCGCATAGTTTTCTTTTTAATCTTGTTGTTACTCATTTTATTTCTAGCATTAGTGTTCAGTTCATTTGCAAGTGTATATAATAGATCATTTTTATCAAGTTAAAATAGAATTAATTTTGTTTATTTCTTTTCTAGATAAGTTCATTTAAATTTCAGTTTATTTCTTAATGATTGCTTTATGTTTATGAATTTGTTTAAGTTCATTTCAATGTCAAA
This sequence comes from Pseudotsuga menziesii, assembly GCA_001517045.1. Lineage (NCBI taxonomy): Eukaryota > Viridiplantae > Streptophyta > Pinopsida > Pinales > Pinaceae > Pseudotsuga > Pseudotsuga menziesii. The sequence goes on from LPNX010451134.1 coordinate 75,755, forward strand.
TTTGCTTAATAAGTAGGTTTATTTACTTCCTTTATGCATTAGATTTACATCTGCACGAATTCAGCTGAAGATTAGATCATTTAGGTTAATTTTTGTCTTTTTAACTATGCAGACTTTCATTCAGACAACCTGTTTAAAATGTCATTCAATCACCCCTTTCAGACCTACAGTTCAGTCTGTCATTCAACCCATAGTTTTGTTTTTAGTGTTTTTAATGTGTTTTGATATTGTTTTAATTTCTATTTCTTTAGTATTTGAAGTATGGTTTGACTGAGATAGTTAGATGATAGTTATATTTAACATTAAAGTTAAATTTGTATTGTTTTAGGTTATTTATTAAAAGTTACCTTACTTCTTTTCATCTTGAATATGTGTTACACTATTCTATGTTTTGTTGCTTGAGTTTGTTTCTGATTTCTTTTTACTATTGTACTGTTTTGTGTTCATGCCTTTGGATTGATTTATCCGTTTGCATGTAAAATTTAGTATTATATGTGTTATCCTTAGTATGTTTTCAGGTTATTCATTTTTCATTGTGGGATTACTGAAAGAGACTTGTAGGACAGAATTCAAAGATATTCCTATGAAGTTTTCTACTTGTTTCTTTTCATTTAGTTTTGTTTATTAAGTTTTCTACTTGTTCCTTTTTATTAAGTTTTCTACTTATTTATAAGTTAGGTATTCCTTGCACCCTAGTTTCCCATTTAAAAAGTTAGTTGTTGATAGTATCTTTTTTTAGTTTAAATTTATTTACTTATAAAATAAATTCTCAATTATTTTAGTTTATTATTCTGTTCTGGTTTAATTACCTTAATAGTTGAATTCTTAGGAGTTTGACTCAGTTTTTCATTTTGAAATATATTTCTATCTTTTGTTTGTGAAAATATTTCCACAACACCATAGGAACCCCTCTACCTTCACATATATTTTGTGTCAACTCTAAGCCTACCAACCTCAGTCGATAATTAAATATTAGGTAAATTAATCTAGACGTTATAACACCCAAACAGTGCTCTTCATCTGGCATGAGGAAATAGATGCATCTTTCGTCTGTGCACTAAGATGCAGACTCTACTTAAGATCTTCTTTTCTATATTTACTGAATCTTCCTCCCTCTCATGATCCCTTATATTCTCTCTTTTTTCTTTCTACTCTACTTCTACTAGCAATCCTCACATAGCCTAGATGGACTCAACCTCTCCTACTCATATGTGCACTTAGCTGCAGATTCCTCACTCTGACGCACTCAACGATACAGAGCCATAAACCAACAAATCCCACTGAGTCAAACTCGAGAGCTTGGTACATCAATGTCTGATCACGAGCAACTACTTGGACAGTCTATCTCAAATGTCTTACCAAGAGTCTAACCAACATTCTAGAAGCTAGAACTAACCCATATACAACTTGGGTTCCGTTGTTGTTGCAACCGCTTCCCCAAAATTTTATAATTTTAGGGCCCCTCTTTACATTTTTTATTTTAAACCTTAATTAGACAGGTTCTACTTCTTGATTTTTTCTTTACAACACTTATTTTTTTATTTATTTAAGCCACAAAAGTCATTTCACTAAGTTTTAAAAACTACATTTTTGCTTCCGACTTGTCTAAAGAACTTAATGATTTTAGCCGACACATCGAAAGAACTCAGCATTTTTCGTCAACCTATCAGATCAACTTGATCAGTTGCACGATGTATTGGAAGAACTCAGCGAGTTCTCTAAAAATGGTCACAAATCACTGGCGAGTTGCTTTTGATTTTCTTTTAGCCGAATTTGTTTTGTTGGCCAAGTTTTGAATTTTTTGACCAAGGGAGAAGTATTTATTGGAATAATTTCATGAATTTTGTTGAACTCTTTATCAAAATAATTTGTTGAGTTTCTACCAACAGTGTCGGTGAAACTCGACCTTTCCAGCCGACATTATCAGCGAAACTCACCCTTTCTTGTCGACGCTCTTTATAGGAAGAGTTTCTTGATTTTATCGGAAGTTATCATCGACTTTTGTCGACACTGTCGATGAAACTTAGTGTTTGCAGCCGACAATTTTTATCGGAAAACTTTTGAAAGTTGTGATTACAGTGGTTTTATCAAAAGTTTTTAATGAGTTTCTGCCAACAGTGTCGTCAAAACTCAGCCTTTGCAACCAAAATTGTCGTGGAAAACTCGTATTTTGACGTTAATGTACCGGCAAACTTGAGGAAAGCTTCCTACAGTTTTAAAAACGGTTAGCACCAAAACAATGTTTTGAGCATGTCACATTTAATGCACCCAACCACCGCATTAATTAGCATTTGGTATATTTGTTTTATATAAATGCGATCAGTTTTTACGGTTTGTTACCGCAATCCCATTTTAGACGCATTGAATCACCATCGAAAATTTTGAGCTTTCAATTTGCTTCGCCAAGTATGGTGCCTGTATCAACAGTTGCCAGGTACACACTTAAACCTATGTACTCTTATAGAATATTTTAAACACTACATGTTGATAGGAGTCTAGGGTTTAAAATTCACCAAGGTGGGTTTTCCTATTACTTTGTGTGGCCTTTGTTCCTAATAGAATGCATCCATGAACCGTAGGGTTTTTTGCAATTGGTGGAATGCTAGAGTCACCCGTAGTTTGTTTAAGGGGAGCCCTTAGCTGAATAAACTGTTTTGTACAGCCAAAACGTTTCTAGCTATTTATCCCAGCCATTATGTATTTTGTTTCATCCTTTGCCGAGAAGTTGAGACTGGTGTTCCACGCCATCCGTACAGTCATTTCGAATCTTAGAAACCCAACCATAGAGTTACCCAGATCGAGATGTCTCGAAGTACACATATTGTTTAGATTGAGCTTGTAGGTGGATGGGTGTGTGATGATAGGTAAACCCTTGGCAGATTTTGACTTCGGGTATCACTTCCTTTTAAAGCTTCAGCCTAGGGTTTTTTTGTAATTGGTGTTTTCCTCTTTAGGGCCATCATTGTTATTTCAAGTCTTAGATGCTAAACGGGGTTTCGAAGTTTCCCAAGGTGTCTGCGGGTTCAAGCTTATTAAGTCATTGTCGTGTTTTTACTGGATTATTCTCTTACCTTTGGGGAAGTTAGTGAGAAGAGTTTGTTTCTAGGAATTTTGCACCTTATGTGGAAAGAAGTTGTTCCTCTGGTCTGAATGGTTCATATCCAAAACAAATAGTTCACAACAAGGTTAGAATAATTTCTCTAGAAAAAATAAACACCTGGAATACAATCTTTGATGGACTAATGTGGTTCTTCTCTTATGACAAAGGGTCTCCAAGGAAATACCTGCATAAACACATCAAACACACAAGAGATCAAAGATACCAGAAAATCATCTATAGATCTATTCCAGTGACTAAGGAATCTGACAATAACATGTAAGATTACAACATAACAAGTGTATGGGAAAGGAACCAACTTTGCATTAATAAAATGAAGAAATCGTTCACAACCTATGCCTTAGTGTTGATATGCTCTTTCACAAAACAACATCTTGTCCCTAATAGCTCTAACATGATCGCTCAAGCTCTCTTGACTGACTTAGACCAGAATATCAAAGCAACAGCATAACATTACTCTCTCCTCAACCATGGAGATTGAGCCTTCTTTTATAGGATTGGAATGGATAGGGATGGTTGAGAAATTGGTGGGTGAGGTGGCTAGGAGATCCTACAAGGATTGATCTTGAGTCCAACTGGCCCTAGTGATCAGGTATAAGGGTGCCATGAAGCCTTCTTTCGAGAAGCTTCGTGAGAACCTCTCTTTTTCACTTTTTACCAAGGGCATCGCTCCTTGTTCACCATGATAGAGCAGTTCTAGGAAAAACCACACATTGCTTAAAGGATAAAGGTAGTGCCACCGCTTACTACCAACATATTATAGGTAGTGATGAAGAAGGTACCACTTTTTGACTAAAGGGTAGAAGCAGTGCTAGATTTTCATATACAAATTTGATGTCTAGAGCAATTTTCTTGCTTCACAATTTGGGATTGAGGGAAATATTGAAGTTTGGGATCTTGTCACATGCTGATGACGAGATTTAGGTGTAAGCATGAGGCTAGAGGGATACGATAGGTGAGAGATTTGAAAGAAAAATCTATCAATTCAAGGCAAGAATCAGCTTGATCAGATATCATCAACCAAGCATCTGTAATACATAAATACTTTTGAATCATGAGTAAATGTGTATTCATCATGGCTGCAGACCAATACAAGGCAGATCCATGAGAGAGATAAAAAACCATGGCTACTAGAATATAGCGTAGATCCATGTGATAGAGGACTCAAACTTGGACATAGATACCAAACATACAATGTAGATCTATGTCATATAGATGCAAATTTGAGCATAGCCATGACCATAAAAATGTGGATCCATGATGGTGCTTCATACAATATACTCCATTGCAACCTGGGGAGAAAGCTATGAGTACTTTTCAACAAATACCCAAGGTCTTCATCTCGTCTTCCACAAAGTATGATTCTATCCATGTGATTACAATGATTTGAAGTTGAACATGGTAGAAACCACTTGATTATAGGTCAATTATGTGAACCATTAACAAGTGCGAGGGAGATCCCCATTGATGTCAATAATTCCCAAGGTACCCTAATACAATCTACTAAGTTTGAATAGATTTTTTGATGTCGAACACTCAGTTGAATATTTCGATCAAAGGTCAATGATGTGAACCTATGTCGAGAGTGAGAGAATTCACCATTGAGGAATACAGATCTCAAGGTACTAAACTTGTTTCTAAGACTAATTCCTGGATGATGAGCTGATGTCGACATGAATAGTCTCTTCGAAGGAGGGCCATGAGGAATACTACATCGACGACTCAAAAATCAAAAAAAAGTTCTGGAAGGTTGTAGATAATGTAGCCATAGGACTGACCCAAAGGATGTTTTAACTGCAGAGGTAAACTTCTAACTTCCCTTTGAACATCAGGCGGCACGAAAAAAGACTTGGTAGTATTGACTCGATGAGGAGGAACACAATACGACAATGGATGATGCATTCTATGAAAGACTCAAAGGAGTGGCATGACTCATGAAAGTGGATCAACTTAGAGACAAGTTGATTTACCCAATTGGCTGAATGAAATGCAAACATGTGCCATGTTCAAAGGTGACGACAAACTGCCATATTATTTGCAAAAATGAATTTATTCCCTTCCCTTAATTACCCCATCATGATTGATGAGTACCTCTTTTTATTTTTTACGAGTTCAAAGAGGGTAAAAAACAATTTTTGTAGCTCATCTGAAGACAACTCCATTCTCATACATTTTACGAACCTGAGAAAGGAAGGGTTCATCCCAAAAAAGGGGACCTCAGTGTTTAGTTTAACAAGTCCAATGAAAGTTAACTTGGTATCGTTCATGTTTAGAGAGTCTGAACGAAGATGGAAGAAGACTCCAAAGGGTCCTTTTTTGTAAAATAGTCTATTCGAACTAAAAAATAGATAACCTACCGTCAGAGAGACGACTCTTCAAATACTTTTACGAGTATGAAGAAGACAAGTACTCAACAATATTTTCATATTTACGGAGTCTGAAAATAGTTTAACGAAGACTCCATTAACTATCTTTTCATGATAAATGGTTTTACGAGTCCAAAAAGAATCAAAAAAAGACTCGGACCTTTGATATTGGGTTTTGAGAGCGTGATCAAAGTATCAAAATGAACGCTCGAGGACTTTTTATGTTTTCAAAAGTACAAAAAAGTCAAAAATGAACTTCCAAATAGACTTTACTACTTATTTTTGTCCTTGCAAGACTTGAAAATGACCATTAGTTTCCCAAAACATTCAATAAAATGACTTTTAAAATATATATTAAAGGGTATTTTTATTAAAAACGATTTTAAAATATACAAAACCCTACAAAAAAAGTTATAAAATCTTGAGTAAATACTAAATAACAATTCATTTCACTATTTACCAATCTTGGAGAGAATTTTCGATAGTTTCGAGCCAAAACTTTAGCTGGAGATTACAGGAGCATCCACTATCCATTTTCTGCATCGTGAGTTTGAAGTAACATCTAAATCCATCCTCTTTCCTTTTATGGTTTCCAATTTCCAATTTTCATGGTTTTTTGAGCTCATAGGACAAACTTAAAATGGGAAATGTGGGCACCGCTCCTAGCCCTTACAGGAAAGGCGGTGCTCGACAGAAACCAATTTTTTTCAGTTTGACACGCATGGTGGTACCGCTCTGTCTTAACTAGGTAGAGGTAGTGTCGGCCATGGGATTCAAAGAACTGAAGAGCCGGCCAAAACAAAAGTTTTTAAGCAGTTTTATTGATGAGAAATGCTTCTAAATGGATTTTGAATTGTTTTTGGCTGGTTTATCAGATCAAAAAATGGTTATTTAGAAAGAGAGACAACACAATGAAGATGATTCCACTATCATAAGAGATGCGGGTTGTTTGGGTGCACTAAGGGGGTGTGGCCTTCTGAAGTTCTTCCGGACCCCCAACATGATTTCACATCCTCACTTGATAGAATATATCCTACAAATGTGGAACTCTGAGCAATAGTACTTTGAGGTAGGACCTGATGTTTTGGCCATACAGGTAGAGGATATCTACTTCTTGACAGGGTTTTCCAGACGAGGGGCCCCTATCTCTCTTACTAGTTCATGAGGAGGGCTCGTGACTACTTAGGAGCTGATCAACTGTCATTGTCAGCCTGGCCCAAGAATGTCAGGTAAGAAGATTCCTATTAGGGTTATGGTGGATATGCCACTTCGCATAGTATTTTTCATTATGTATAGGTTGGCTAGAAGTGAAGGGACTCATTAGGCATCTAGGGTACATATGTTGTATTCCCTAGAAGCTATGGCTCCTACAGTTTTCAATTGGGCTGAGGCACTTCTTCCCATCTTCAAGGACCAGCTGGAAAAATGTCGGCTAGGAGAACTAAAGCAGTTTGGTTTTGGGTCTATTTTAGCTTGTTTCTTATTTGAGAGGGTGCCTCTGATGAGACCCTAGGTAATCTTTACTAATCTTATGGCTAGAGACCCACACATGCTAAGGTGGGTTGAGATCATGGTTCGTATAGGTGGTGGAAGATCTCAGGTGGAATTCAAGGCTGCTTTATTTCGTTGGTTGTGAGATCAGATCCTCATGATTGAGGAATATGCCTATGCAAGGACATATTTCAAAGGTGACCCTAATCTACCACTACCACCTGGTGCTCAGTTGGGGGGATATTGGTAAGAAACAAAAACCCTAAAATGGAGATCATGTTTTTTATGTTTATTATATTTTATTTTTTTTATGTGTAGTAACAAGACCTAATGTTTACATGCAGATGTTGGTGGTGCACGACCTAGAGGATATTCTCCAATGGATAGATGAGTCGAAACTCAATTTGTTCACAGCGGTGATGACCACCTTACTGAGCTGGAGGGGAACTTAGAGCGGCTATCTCTTGATATTCCTGATGCAACTATATATGACCTCCACCTGAGGTATCAAAGGCATACTGTAGGAGTGTCGGGCCGCTTCAGCCTACTACTTCATAGGGTAGCACGGGACATCATGTGCTATCATGAGCATCATTAGATGGTGGTCCACATGATGTACTACTAAAAGCTTACCAGCTTCATGGTCTTTGTATGATTTTGTATTTCCTGAAAGCCACAGTGCTTCAAATGAGGTCTCATGACCACATTTTGTAAAAAAAACACTTATATATATTTATATATATACATACTTATTAATGGTGTTTGTATGTATCAAATGGAAATCGTATTTACCTGAGTTTTATGTGCCATTTACAGTTTATTTTACAAGGAACCATGTTTATTTTGCAAGTTATGAATGAGCAATATACCAGTCTAGCATGTAGTTTGCTAACGAATCAGCAACCGTATTATTGTACCTATGGATATGTCTGTAAGTAATATATTCGAATGACCTCTCTAATAGACGCACTCTCTAAAATAAACGAAGAAGTACCGAGTTTCTAATGGTATATACATGGTTTAGATGACAAACCACTAATTATGAAACCATAAACACTACCAAGTATTGAATATTTCAAGATGCAGCCTCAGTCAATAGACCTATTACCACCTGATACTCGGCTATGTTGTTGGTAGTGGGACCAATACAAATCGCTCCTGAACTGATCAAGTCATGAGCCGGGGAATAGAGAACCCAAGAAGCTGAAGCAAGGTTCAGGGTATGACGAAAAGCACATCAGCGAAGCCGTAAAAATCCATCTGATATGCATAACCAAAACATGGTATAAACAATTTGGACATTAAAATCAACACCATACTGAATCAAGACACACACTAAAAGCCAATAATATACATATATACATGGTACCATACAAAAATGTTTTAATCATAGTACCTCTTCAGGTACAACCCATTGCAAGGTTGCCCGAAGGGTATTCCGTCATAATCTACAAGATCGTATGCTCCTTTTTCTAAAACTTTGCTAACGACAAAGAGACCATACCACATTGACTCGAACTTCCCTTTACCTAGTTTGTCATGTTTTTTATCATAGGTCAAAACTAGGTCACCTTCATTAAAAACACAAGGCTGGAAAGATTTTTCATTCTGGGCCTTGACACGTTTCTTATGTGCCTCATTAGCTAAGGAAACATCTCTTCTAGTCTCGTCAAGATTAGTTAGGTATAGAAATATTTCTTCCTCGGTGGAAGTGTTTGGTATAAGCTCTACTGCAAGTTTCAGTGATGGAATTTGGCATTGGATAAGAAGGAAAGCTTCTAGTCCGTCAACTAACTGGAATGGTGTGAAACCAGTTGTTGTTTTTACCACAGTCCTGTAATCCCAAAGAGAAGAAAAAAGAGTTAGGTACCAGTTGGAATTATGATCTCCAACCATCCTCCATAGCATAGTTTTCAAAACTTTGTTAATGGACTCAACTTGACCATTAGCCTACGGATAGTAAGGTGTTGAGTTTTCATGGCGAAAACCCAACTTGGTACTCAACTCAGTCATCATCTGATTCTGGAAATGTGATCCATGGTTAGTGACAATAGAATCTGGGACTCCAAACCTAGCTATCATGTGATTAAATAAGAAGAGGGTGGCAGTATTACCATCCTCTACATACGTAGCCATAGCCTTAGGCCATTTTGTGAAATAATCAATGGCTATGATGATGTAACCATGCGCCCCAGCTGAAGTAGGATTACAATGCATAAAATCAATTCCCCATTTGGAAAAAGGTACAATTGCAATGACGGGGTGTGAAGGAGTAGGGTAGGTGCACTTTTTCGAGTAGAAATGTTGGAAGGGTGGGAATTTCTTAACAACCTCATGACTGTCATTGAAGATTGAAGTCCAGAAATAGCCATCATGAAGGATTTTCTAGGTTGTAGCCATCCTAGAAAGATGACCACCACATGCTCCAGAGTGGGAATCATTAAGGACTTGTTTAGCCTCCTCATGTGTAAGGCATCATCGGAGAATTGAATTGATACCACGTCTATACAATGCTTCATTTAAGATAAGGTATTATTTTGCGTGGTGGTGGAAATGGTGACGATCGTCACGGGTTATATTGGGATGGAATATTTGATTTTGGAGATAAACGATTAAATATACATACCACGGGTCTATTGTTCTTATCAAGAACAGGAATTCATCCAGAAATGAATCACTGGGTTCAATATCCATCAAAGTACAGGGAGGTCACACATCAACTTTACGAAGATAAGGGATTTCTTTGAAGTGGCCTTGGAAAACTCAAGGTCAAATTCCTAGAGGATGACAATCCAATGGGAATATTTTCCCTGTAGCACCTGAAGGGTCAGGATATGGTACATAGGGTTCTGATCTGCAAGTACTATGGTAGTACAAAGCAAGATGTAATGATGAAATTTATGAACATCAATGACCATAGCCAATGCTAACTTCTCGACACGTGAATATCGGGTTTCAGAATCAATGAGATTATTACTGGCGTAATATATCATGTGCTCTTGACCGTTGGGATCTTCCTGCGCTAAAACCATTCCAATGGTAGTAGTGGAGGCAGCAACATATAAGAGAAAGTCCTTTGAATAATATGGGGGTGTATCATGAGTGAATGAGTCAGAGCATGTTTGAGATTATCAAAGGCTCGTTGGGCCTGGCCATCCCAAAAGAATGGAGTGTTCTTTTTCAAGAGACACATATAACCATGCATTTTCTCAGTGAAATTGCAAACGAAGCAATGGAGAAAGTTTTCCTTCCCTTGCAAACTTTGGAGTTCAACGATATTTGTTGGGGTAGGTAGGGCCAATATAGAAACCACAAAGCCAAGGAGATGTCTCGTCTCAACACAAAAAAAAAAAAATTGTGTGGATTGAGTCGTATGTTATAATGACGACATCTCAAAAAAATGTCTCTAATATGCCTTGGGTGGTCTTCCCATTGCTGTGAATGCGCTGGGAGATCATCAAGGTACGGCTCCACAATGTTTTTAATATCGTGAAATGCATAGGAAATGGCACACTGGAATGTAGCTCCAGCGTTCTTGAGGCCAAACGGTAACTTCATATAGGAAAAGGTTCCCCACGGACATATAAATGTCATTTTTTGTTGATCGGCGGGCAATATCTCAATTTGATTATAGCCAGAAAAAACATCCATGAATGAGAAGATGACACTTCCAACACAATTGTTGATAATTTGATCGATATGCGGAGTCAGAAAATTGTCTTTGGGACAAGATTTGTCCAGGTCTCAGAAATCGATACAGACTCTAATGGTGCCCTAATTTTTGTTCATAGGGACAATGTTAGATACCCATTCTGTTAGGGGTACAGGATAAATGAATCCAGCCTTCATAATTTTTTCTACTTCGGCTTTAATATCCGCAGCTTTTCGAGGATGGACTTCACACAATTTCTTCCTGATAGGTTTTGTCGTAGGATAGGTTTTAATTTCATGAACCACAATAGACAGGTCTATCCCAAGCATCTCCTCATAAGACTAGGAAAAAATATCTTGAAATTCTCTGAATAATTATCTGTATGCTTCAGTTTCTTTCGTCAAGCAGTTCTTCCCTACATGAACATGCTCGATGGTTCAAGGTTTGACCGATATATCAATTGGGGTTGTTTTAGTAATGTTGCATAGTTTTGTTTTGGATTCAGTATTTTGCAACAATATCGGTGTTTCAAGATAAGTGACAATATCAGTACTAATAAATGATTCAAGGTCAAAACACAATGAAGTGGCGTTGGGAAGAAAAGAAGATCGATGATGGTGATCTTCCCATACGGGTTCATTTCCACTCATGATTTCCAGGATGGACTCATCTGATGGAAAAGTCTGTGTGAGATAATATAGAGTGGCAAGAGATGGTTCCAACCAATAAGGTAGGTAGTACATATCTGAAGCCATGAAATGAAGGTCATCAACATGGTCATCGAAAATGGACTGGATAGCATCATACATGGCTTCATACGAGCCAAAGGAGGAGGAATCAACGATTTCTTTATCCTTGGTACTATAGCCAGTTGTGGAAATCATATTTACTGTCGCCACTTCTGTACTAGGAGGGGCTGATGGAAACACACCCATAAGAGTGGATTCTTTCAGCATACCTACCCTAATCGACTGATAAGGAGGAGAGGACTTCCATAGCATAGGGATGTTATTCGTCGTAGGGGTTGTGACATCCGATGTACAATAGTCAAGTTGATTAATAGTCACAATATTCCCCAAATGTGGAAATTGGAGAGTTCTAAATACTGTTGAAGCGACAATGGTCATAGCATAAAACCAATTCCTCCCCAATAGAATATTGTAATCTAACGGGGCATCAACTACTTCCACCTGAATGGAAACAATCTTTCCCTCAAGCTCGACAGAAAGTGTTGGAAATAGACCATGGGGATGGAAACCCCATCCATAAAAATATTTTAAAGTAGTAGGTGATTTCATAACCTCAGGAGAACCAATGGCCCTCCAACAGACTATAGAAAAGATGGAGGTTGAAGCTCCTTCATCCAGAACGGTCCGATGGACCTTTCTCCCAACTACTCTAGAGGAAATCTAAAATGCGAGTTGGTGAGGTAGTATGGATTTATAGTTCTCTACATTGAAATGAATCAATTTGGTATTATTTGGGTCTAATGCCCCAAATCTATTAGCATGTTTTTACATTGTTTTAGATAGCTTTGGAGTACCTCAAGGGTAGACATCGCGCAAGGATCTTGAGCTAGATCTTCAACAAATTTATAAAATTGGGTGGATCAGGCATTGGGATTGAAAACTGAGTTCCTGAGGGTAGCCTTAGGTGGTCATAAAATTGAATCAAGATTAGGTTTTTCAATCACGACCGGACCATTAGATGAAGATGGAGGAGAACTAGTAGAAGGAACATTGTCAGAAGGAGGATTTTCATCCCTTTTCTCTATTGTCTTGTCGTATGATTGACTACAAGTACTCAAACTGATGGTATCGAAAGACATCATCTATATTTCTTCTGAGGAATTAGGGTTCCCCTGATTAGACATGTTGTCTATCAATTGTTGTTGAGAAGGAAAAGGATCAGTAAGAACTGCTGGTGCGGGGTTACTCTTCAAAAACTTGCTAATCGCATCACGACAAGGACATTCCTTTATGAAGTGATCTCCTCCACACAATAAGCAAGGATATTTGGATTTCCTCTTCCCTTTATCATTGTCATTGGTCGTTGGTTTAGGATTCTCCTGTTGGTTTCCAAGTTTCTTGTTTTTACATTTCCCCTTTTTCTTGTTGTTGGGGGTTTGTGTGCTTTGAATAGAATTTACCTCGGTGGAAACTATAGGATTTGAAGGAGCAGTGGTAGAAGAATTTGGTTGCTTGACAGGTTTTTTCATCAAGGATGGTTGGATGGAACCAACCACCCCATCAACATGAGTTTCTGCTGGTGGCTTAGCAGTATCTGTGCTGGGGTGAGGAGCTTGCGGAATTAAGTCATACAACGTTCCAGATTGGGAATAGACTAAATCTAGATACTGAGTGTGACTCATAGCTTTCTCTTTAGTAACATCATTTCCCTTAGCCATGTCTCGGGCGATAGGAGGCAACAATGACTTAGTGAACCAATAAGCTAGAAGTTGATTTGGGATGGGAGCTTTAATAAGCCTTCTCTATCTTCTCAACTCATGGATATGGTACGATATGTGGGTGGACATATTTTAATGAAGTGAATTCAAAAGATCTGTACCTATTTCATAATGAATGGGTAGTTGAAATTGTGTAAGGAAAAATGTTTCCAGAGAGCTAAAATCCACAAACGAATGTTGTGGAAGTTCAATGTACCATTTTGCAGCCGTACCGTTCAATGTGCGCTGGAAGAGCCTTAAATGAATAGAATCATCCATCAAAGAGTTCGAATAACACCATAGATGGAAGGTCATAACATGGTTCTTGGAATCATCTCCTTGCTTTCCATCAAACTTGGGAATATATGATAGGAATTTCACCGAAATAGCGGGCCATGAAGGGTTGTGTCGAATGGGATCGTTTATCAACTTGGACAGATCAGGTAAGTCCAAAGTTTCCATTAAAGTTAATTTTTGATTATGTTCCACATACTGGTAATATTGATAAGGCATATATGTACTAGTAGGACCGTAAGTTGACTCATATATGGGTTGTTGATTTGGTTGATTAGACGATGAACCTCTCAAAGATCCACCTGAATAGGGTGTCCCTCCAAGAGGCGGGCCCTCAGGAGGTGGGCCTCCATGGGGTGGTCCATTAGATGTTGGTCCTCTAGGTGGTGGTCCTCCAGGTGGTGAACCTCTAGAAGGTGGGCCTCTGGGTGGTGGTGGTTCTCCCAAAGGTGGGCCTCCAGGTGGCAGTCCTCTGGGCAATGGTCCTCCGTAAGGTAGACCTTCTCCAGGTGGGCCTCCTCTTGGTGGACCTCCTGGGGGTGGGCCACCATAAGGTGCCCCTCCAACACCTCCAGTGGTAAGAATAGGCATTCCCCCCATTGCTGGCATATAAGACCAATTAGGTTGCCCCCAAGTTGTAAACGTGTTTCCTGGGTAAGGGATTCCAGAATACATAGTCCTTGTAGACATAGGTTTATAATTCATGTTCACTATAGGTAATTGATTAGTTGGGTAACCATAACCCCAAGAAGGCTGGTTAACTGTAGGTTGTACCCCTAAGGGTTGACTTAAACTAGATGCAGGATTTACCATATTGGTATGGGTAGGAGGAACATACACTACGGATTTCCCTACATTAGAGGTCTATCTAGTACTAGTAACAACTGCACTAACTGGTAACATAGGTCGCATCGGGGGTTTCCCCCTAGTGTTAGAAGTTATAGTCACTACTTGAGCTGAGGATTGCCCCCCAGCTATAAATGGTGTAGGAGGACTAGCAATAGACCTAGGATTTAAAACTGTAGAGTTGGAAGCTTGACCCAGATCACGAGGAGACAAACCACGAGGTGGAACGTTATCAGAAAGAGGACTATATCCTTCAGGCCATGGATCTATTAAATGGGGCAAGTGAGCTGACATGGGTTCTTTAAGAGGTATAGGAGTATCCCTAACGCTCTCCATCCTCTCTTGAAAATTGCAGGCACGATTAAGCGATGCCTGAATTATCCTATATTCCTCCTCATTTAGAGGAGGGTCTTCAAAAGAGGGTATAATTGTCCCAAACTCAGAAATGGCTTAACCCATAGAAGTTCTCCAAAAAGGAGCACCATGGCCATAATTAGATGCACCAACATCATCTACTCGAACTTCTATTGGTGAATGAAAAGAAGTTTCAGTTATAGGAGACTGTTGGACCAAGGGAGATGCATAAAAAGCGAATTGATCTCCACTTTCTACAACTGGATTTTCCTCCGTGCGAAAGGCAGTTGAAAATTCTTCGTCTATGACTTCAATGGGGCCTTCCCCTATTGTAAGTGGAAATTCAAGTGTTAAGCCCTGATTCCATCTGAATTGTCTCAAGTGAAACTCATCCAGATTGGAAAATTCACTAAAACATAATCTAGGGTTTCGAAACTAAGAAAAATCACACAAAAAATTCTCCTACTCAAGATATAGGCCACAAGAAAACTTAAGTGATAGGATGAGCTCAAAATAGTCGGTCTCTCACCATGATTGTCAAGCAGGTGCAACTCGCAATATGCTCAACTGTAATGTCCCCGGTTTTGACCCCGTTTGCATGATGTATATATTGTAATTGATCGTGGTGAGGAGCTCAAAGCAAAAGCCCCACCATCGATTTGGTTGTGTGTGTATCTCGGCAATGGGGATAGTTGCCGATGGTTTATTGTGCCATTTGGCACATTATAATTTGGCATCATGTAAACACGCACATCAATTAAAACTAAAGCCACAACCAGCTACGGCAGTGCAACGTTGAATGAAAAGGGCATGGTTCCAAAGGATAAGGGGTGGGGGATGTCAAACCTTGGTTATGGGGGGGAAACCCATGTTTTACCACCTTTGTTTGATTGGTCACTTTTCCTTGTCTCATCCAACCTTGTCAACCTCTTTAATACTTCAGCTGGTGGTTGAGGAGTTATGGCTGAGTGGTTGAGGGCATTTATTGCTGGAGAAAACGTGGGTAAAGAGGCAAGCAATTCCTCCATCTTCCCCACGACGCCATTCTCACTATCTATTCATCTCCTCACGTAGAGGTCTATTCGTTCTCCCGATGGCCTGTTGATTCGCGCGTAGAGGTGAGGCTGTTTCCCCTCACACGCAGGCTGGAATCCTCACGCAAAAATCGGGTATGTTTTTCCCGTGTATTTTGCTGTTCGGTGCAAGCTTTTCCCTCACGCACAGACCGTTGAGGTCGATTTCCCATGTGAGAGTCGTGCTCACCGTCTTTGTTTTGGGGTTGTTGTCTTCCCCACATTTTCGGATGGCTGTGGTGTCCAATTATGTTTGGGCCGCTATGCATTCGGATTGAGTCGTTCCCTACAGTGGTCCACGTCTAAATTTCCCTGCTGTTTGGGACTGTGTATAGCTGCCATCGCTGGCATTGTGAGTTGTGGCTGTTGATCGCCACAGTCATTGGCTGAGTCTCCCGTGGTTATTCTGGGAGTGTTGTTTCCTGTTCACTATGGGCTGTGAATTGTTGCCATTATTCGCTGGTTGATTGGGCTGCGGTTGTTTCCCTGGTTTGGGGTGTTGTTGCTGAGTTGTTTTGGCCACGTTAGGGCCAAGAACAACTCTGTGCTATCCGTTGGACTTGAGCTGTGTTCATCCATGGTTTGGGGCTGTCCCCATTTGTTTTACTTCTTCTCAGAGCAGTGAAGGGATTGTTTGGCTTCTGGTATGCAGTGGTTGAACCTTGGACTGTGCTGGCTTGGCCGATATGTTGATGGCCTGATAAACCCAGCAGTGTTGGTTTGGCTGTTTTGTGTCCCCTTGGCCATGTGCAAACCTGCAAATTACCCTTATTCTGGAGGAATCATGCCCAGCTCGGGGGTGGCAGCATTGCTGAGAGATCAATGAGCAAGCTGGCCAATGGTTGGGTGGAACGTTGCAGCTACGTAGCTGGTTGCGGGATTCTTCACCAAAAGATAATCCTGCTGTCTATATTTCATCTCTGCAATTATATATTGATGTCAATTGATTAATTATGACGAACATGCTTATGCTGGAAATGTATGTGTGTTTCTTCCGCTGTATGATTGAGGATTCAGGAATTTGTGTATGCTTAGGCATCTTAATATGCATCCTGTAAGTTTTAATTCCAGCATTGATTTATCCCTGTTTATGTTCATGGGGCGGTTTTCCCAGCTATGTTTGATGATTCGTCGCATCCTCTTCGCCGGTCTCAGGGACGGGGACATGACATCAATAAACATGTGTAGTAGTCTCCCCGAGTGTTGTTCTCGATGTATTGCTCCGAACAAGACAACCAAAGGGTTTTTCTCAATTGGACAAGGAATCCTAGTGGGGTTTCCCGATATACACAAGGTACATGGGAGCTCAAATCGATAGTAGTGCTTTCTAATGCACAACCGTCCACAAGGGGCCTTTCGATATACAATCAAGTACGTGAAGTATCTTTCTATATACCTCAAGGGTATGTGAAAGGCCGTTCGATATACCGACGGTATGTAGAAGAACCACATGAGTCTCGGGTTGCAGTGCAGGCAAGTAACGCTAGCTCTTATGTTTTCCAATCCCGAACACGTCACTAACTTATCACTCTAATTTCTATACAATTTTAGACCTATAACTACCGTTAATTTTATCTTGAACGGTCAGGTAAATGCATGAGTTTTTGACAGAAATGTAAAGCAATGCAAGTATGAAATGCAAATAATTTCACTTTATTTTTCAAGACATTCCTACCTATGGGAAGGAGAGAGTATTTTTCTTTTCAATTTTTTGTTTTGAAACCAAAATTTTTCCCTAACAACTACACTAAACCAAAATTTTTCCAAGAAATGGAAGAAACAACAAACTTCAAACTGATTTTAAAAGCAATCAAAATAGGGTAAGATCTCTGTTTCTAAGAAGAAAGACAAAAACTCATTCAAAGGGACAATCAACACTTTTTCATTTTTTTCTTTAAAATGAGAAAGATCTAACTTAAAACTACTAATATTTTTCTTCTGATGATATCAAAAATGTAAAAGAAAGAGAAGAAAGATGGAGATATGAAAGTTGATGAGGCTAATCAGAGGTCCAATGATTCATCCTCCAACAAAAATATGAATAACTCTCAAAATAAAAATAAAAAAGCAAAAAAGAAGTCCTTCACAAACTTTTAATGAAAAATGAAACAAGCTATCAATCAAATAAGTCTTTCTTTTCAGGTTTATCTAACAATAAGACTGAGATCTAACCAATGCTAAGCTCTCAAACAACACTTCTTTTAACAAAACAAGCCTTTTACCACATCAAATTCGGCATTCAAGCTCTCAGATATCTTTAATACAAACCTAGACATTCAGAACTGAAAGTAACTAAACCAAAATTTTTGCAAAAAACTTTGAAAAACTAAGGCTGAAAAGGGCTACCTGGGACCACGTGCAGAGAGTCACTAACAAAGCGGTTTTGCTGGAGCATCACTTCCTGGTTACTGGTAACAAGTGGTGGAACTGCTTCCTGCTAACTGAGTTCAGGCAGTGGCACCGCTTATTTCCTGCAGTGCATGCGTGGTTCCCTGTAGATGTGCAAACAAAAAAAGATGGCGAAAAAGAAAATTTATACCACTATGCAACTGGCATCTAAATCATGAATTAACAGTATTTAAGAGAACAGAAGGTCAAAAAACTTAGATCTAAACAGATCTGAAGATACCAAACCAATAACCACTAGATCAACTAATGGATCTGATCGAACTGATAAAGGAGGGGAGCTTGGATTTCAGACAAGTGTTCTTGAAAAAGACTAAGGGAGATCATATCAGCTGAAGCTCTTCCCCAACAGAGTTGCCAGATTTGTTGATAGGAATTTTTCACCTTCTATGGACAGAAGTTGTTCCTCTGGTCTGAATGCTTCAGATCTAGAACAAATAGTTCACAACAAGGTTAGAAGAATCTCCCTAGAAACTATAAACACCTGGAATACAATATTTGATGGAGTGATGTGGTTCTTCTCTTATGACAAAAGGTCTCCAAGGAAATATCTACATAAACACATCAAACACACAAGAGATCAAAGATACCATAACATCATCTATAGATCTATGCCAGTGACTAAGGAATCTAACAATAACATACAAGATTACAACATAACAAGTATATGGGAAAGGAACCAACTTTGCATTAATAAAATGAAGAAATAGTTTACAAGATATGCTTAGTGTTGATATGCTCTTTCACAAAACCAACAACTTGTCCCCAATAGCTCCAACTTGCTCCCTCAAGCACTCTTGACTGACTTAGACCATAATATCAAAGAAACAGCATAACATTACTCTCTCCTCAACCATGGAGATTGAGTTTGCTTTTATAAGCTTGGAATGGATTGGGATGGTTGAGAAATTGGTGGTGAGGTGGCTAGGAGATCCTACAAGGATGGATCTTGAGTCCAACTGGCCCTAGTGATAAGGGATAAGGGTGCCACAAAGCTTTATTTCGAGAAGCTTCGTGAGAACCTATCTTTTTCACTTTTTACCAAGGGCATCACTCCTTGTTCACCATGACAGAGCGGTTTTGGGAAAAACCATGCATTGCTTAAAGGATAAAGACGGTGCCACCACTTACTGCCAACATATTACAGGCGGTGCTGAAGAAGGTACCTCTTTTTGACTAAAGGGTAGAAGCGGTACTGGATTTTCATATACAAATTTGATGTTTGGACCAATATTCTTACTTCACAATTTGGGATTGAGGGCAATACTAAAGTTTTGGATCTTGTCACATGTTGATGACCAAATTTAGGTGTAACAGAGATCTCAACATTTTAGTGTTTTTAAGCTAAATGAATAAAAGGGTGAGAATAAAATTTGTAAACTCTGTAGGTGGTTAGCATTAATGCTTTGAAGAACCGGTAATGAATTGATCAGCCTTCAGTATGATGATTTGTTTAGAAGCATGAAAATGAATGTATAACAATAGAGATATAGACCCAAAATGATATATACACCTCTATTGGTGAGTTTTCATTTAAGTTTCACAAACATACACCCATGCTGCAAGTATAAAATGTTTAAGCAACCTCTGGGGAGTGATCTCTCTTCCCCTCACAAGATTGTTTCTGAGTGGCTAATAATGAAATGGTAAATAATGCTCTGTTTTATTCTATCATATTAGAAACTGGATTAACCTCATCTTTTAAAAAACAGTGATTCATGTATTTTTTGTAACTTGGATTCTCATTTCGGTTATTCCATGTTAATGAAAATGCATGGTTTTTTTAATCGTTAGTATGAATAAGACATATTTTTCTATGACCATGCTACAGTTTGAATCCTCACCTTGTGCCATGCCTAAGAAGAGCAGAAAGAAGAAATCCAAGACCACATAGGCTGATTCAGACGTGGAGATTATATCCAGGATTGAAATCACATATGAATACAATAAGGCTATCACAGGGGCCAATCAAGAGTTCAAGTGGGGAGAAATATATCAAATGATCAGAGACCAAAATGTACCTGAGGCGAGCCTGGAAAATATGACCTTATATGAAAATATCATAAAATCAGGCATCATTAAGGCGACCAAGCGCCCAAAGCATTTTCCATGTCCTGAAGTAATCAGATGGATTCTACCCCAAAAAAACCATCTACGATGATGCTTTCCAACATAGAAGGGCAATATTTTTCTTCTTTCACTCCAGCGTACATAGATAGGGCCCGCAAAATACCTACCCCATGGGTTATGATGAAAGATGAATGGGTTAAAAATGTGGGTTTGGACATTATGGACTATGTCAAAAGGATGATGGTCATAGGTAAACAGCTACGCCAAAAAGCCACTAGTGAATATGAGACTGGAAGTTTACGCCCCCCCTTACAGGATCATATCCTTAATGATGAACATGATCTTTGGCAAGGAAAATGGGAGATTCTACAAGTTAAGTTGGATCCCATTGATATACTGTGTGTACTTTGAGGACACGATTTTCAATTGGGAAGACATTATATAAAGAAACCTATCATCATTGTCGTTGCCACACAGGGAGGATTGACTCAGAGAATTTCATAATTCTACATTGCCTCTTACCTAATTGATTGCATCATGTGCAGAAACCCATTCCCAAAGCTCGGTTATGATTGGGATCAGACAAAGACCCCTATATATGTTTCCTATCAAATTATTTGGGCGTATAAGTACTCAAGCTTCTACAAGATTATATGCGAATAGTTTCTGATGCCTCTATATGAACTAATTTTCCTCAAAGAGTCCAACTGTATGTCAGAAAGTGCCATGGAAGTCAATGTGAATACGTGGATTATTATTTCTCTTAGGAAGGTACTTACCTAAAGATGTATGGGGGATCTATAGCCCCATCATTGATTCCTAGATATGCCACAGACTATGGAGTCCACAAGGAAGCAGTTAGACAACTGTTCATAGATGGTGTAGGAAATTTCCTATTTGACATGAAAAAAGAATCTTTCCCACCACTTCCCTTTTGCATAGGCAATTATAAATTCACTAGGGTCAAAAGCGCATCTGAATTTGTAAAAGATCTAGAAAATTCCCACTTTGGGGAAAAGAGTTTCCACAGAAAGGACTCGATGGAAAAAATTGCATACCATTGTGCGTTTGTAGGAGTTTGTTATGAATACTCTCATCATTTTGATAAATATGAAGAGACATACAGGAACACCAGCAATATAACTTCTCTAAGTAAGCATTTCAAGAAAAACAATGGCACTAGTGGTGGAAAAGGTAGTAGAAGTGCAACAAAAAAAGGAGAAGCAACAGGAAGAACCTGAAAGGAAATGAGCAAAAGATGCTCAGAAATTGCAAGAAGAAGCTGAGAAGCAACAAGACGAAGAGGGTAAAAGGAAAAAAGAGGAGGAATAAATATTACAAAGGGAAGCAGAAGAAAGAGCATGAATAGGAGCTAAGAAAGTAGCCAAGGAATTGAGAAAGAAGGAACAAGAGGATACAGACAGAGAAAATTTGGACTAGGACACTGCCCAAGACAATCCAATGGACCCTACTACCTCTTCAAGTGGCATGATCATAGGTGGTCACGTTCCTCTTGCACAACTAGAACTGGTTCCTTTCACTCCATCTAAGAATCACACAGTGGCATGCTTGGACACTATATTCTTTGACAAGGAAAGGAAAAATATTGTTAGAAGGTCAGAGAAAAGGTTAAAGATCGGCACTTGACCTGATGTGGTCACAGTGACCGATAAAACCATTGTAGAATGCACCAATCAAGACCCCAAATTCCTGGCATCTATAAGTATAGTAGCTGCGCAAGTAAACGTGGATAATGTTGACAATTTAATGGAAGATGCAGAGCATTATAAAAAGAGGATGCTAAAAATGAAAGACACTTTGGTCAAAGAAAGAGGAGAAGGTTGAGAGTTAAAAAGGAAGCACGAGGCTACACTATCTAAGAAGGAGACTCTCCAAAAGGAGTATCAAGATTTATAAATAGAAAAGGATGCACTAGAGGTACAAGTTACTATTATGGAAGGGGAGAAAAAGGATTTTGAAGACAAAATTACAGAACTAGAATTACAGAAATCTGCAGCAATCCGTCATGTGGGATAAATAAGAACCCGGGAAGAGCAACTAGAGGCTCAAAATAGAGAGCTGGAGATTCATATTAAGATAGCCAATGAAAGGCGGCCTAACATTACCTCTTTACGTGATCAAGCCCACATGATCTGAAGAAAGATCCATCAAGTCCAAGTAAGACTCGTGGAGGAGATATATAAGGTCAAGTAGGAAGAGACAATATTCAATGAAACAACATATACATCATCTAATTTAAGGGAAGAACTACTATAACTCGGTAAGAAAAGTTCAAATCCAGCTGACTTGGGTAGAGGCCAATTCAAATTTTCCTGAACACTTGCCACAAAAGACAAGAGGAGGTTTGAAAATAGAATTGGCACTCCTAGAATTTTGTAGAAAATCCTCTGTAAGATTGAATAATGAAGTTGAAAATACTTTGGAGAAATGCACAGAGTTCTACAAAAAGATGCGTCAAGTCCATAATAAATGGAATCTTTCTTCAGTTACAAAATTTAATGACTTCTCAGACAAGGATCAGCATATGGAGTATCTCCAAGACAGATTGCATGAAGATGAACAAAACGTTCATAAAATTGAATTCATTTGTGAATAAGTGGTTAAGACCTGGATTGCACGAGCTTCAGTTAGTAATTATCTCTTGGAAGACCTGTACAGATTGAGTCCACCAAAAGTGACAACTATGGAGACACACCCGGTTGTACATGAAGTAACCGTGATATTGTTGGAGCCAATAGATTATCAGACCATTATAGGAGAAGCTAATGCGTGGGGAGAATACATTTCAAGACCAACTGGGCCTACTTGAAATTTTGTCTTTTCTATATTTTCTCACTTTATGTAATTTATTATTTTCTTTTCCTAGTGCAAGGCACTAAAGGACAAAATTTTGGAAGTCCTAAATTCAGGGAAGTTCTAAAGTCACGGAAGTCAAATATTCATTTGTAATTGTATTATAAATATAGGTAGGAAGTAGAATAGAAAGCAAGTTTTGCTCGCATGCAAAGGCTAGTTTATTTGTAAGAAGGACTATTTTTTCTACTAATAAAGAAAGACAATTTTGCTAGTAGACAACTCAAATATGGAACTACTTCTATTGAGGTTCCATATACTGTGAGATTGTTCTGAATTTTATGAACCATTTCTTTAATGGTGAATGATTTTTCTTTTCATATAAAATTCTGTGTATAATTTGAGTAATGAATGATTTCTTATTTCAAAGTTATCTTTGTTAATATTTCTACTGCAATTATTTGTATGGAATTGGAACAGTTAGTTGCAAGATTCATTATAAATAATTATAGTACATTACTCTCATTCGTCTAAATTTTCTCCCCAAGGGGGATAGGATAGATTAGATTAGAATACATTAAAATATGATTAGTTTGCTTAGATTCAATATTATGGAAGTGATTGAGGGGTAGGAGTGATAAGAAAGGAGGTAAGAACCTACACGTCACTTGTGAGGCTCTTGTTCACCAGTCACCTGCATTTACTTTAGACATGTGCATTTCATCCATAATAAAGAAAATTCACATAAACGATGGACCGGGCCGCAACCCGTAAATATTTAAACAATCTTTAATTCTATGGTAGTCATGTTGAAATATTGTAACTTCGAAGAATATTCTATATATATCTTTTTGTGGTCCCCGATGGTCCTACCGGGAGAACCACTTGTATTATCTTGTACCCCGATGCTTCTAATTGGAAGAACTAATAAGAGTCATGATTTTGTCCCCTCTAATTGTAAAGGTGGGTCATTACCACCCCAGTGTGGTTACTTGAGCCTACATGTGTAACTCGAGCCTACATGATTAACTCGAGCCTACATGTCGGATGAGTTAATTGAAGTGAACGGATGAATATAAATAGAGGTGTAGCTCTCCTCATTTGAGCACACACTCTCACTTGTGTAGCGCATTAGTGGAGAAGAGAAGTAGCTGGAGAAGGAGGAGGATCAGGCTTTGATCTCCTTGTTGGTTTTATCTTTTATCTTTTTGGAGAAATCTATATTAAGGAAGCTTTTGCTGGGTTTTTCCCTTTAAGGTTTTCCCAGGATAAGTCTTTGTGTTCCTTTTGTATGGTTGTGCTTTTCTATCTTTCAGTGATCCTGTTTCAATGCTTTTGTTATGAAAATGAAATACTGATGTCTTAGTTAAGCATATGAAAATTTAACATGGTATCAGAGCCACCCTGAAAGAAGACATTGTGCAGCTACAAAATATAGGGCTTCTTAATTTTTGGTTCTCTCTCCACAATCGATCAGCAAAATAAGGCTAGGCTAACTCTCCATTGAACGGTGCATCTTTCTGTCAAAGCGGAATTCGATTCCGAGCATTTTCAGTTTTCGGTGGGGGAAATTAGGGCTTCTTGCAGAAGAGGAATTTTTTAGTGATCCCAGCATAGGATTTATCTCCTCATAGAAATCTAAGTTTAGAGACCTGGATCAAGATTTTTGGTTGGGTGAAACTCTGGGAAAGTCAAACCCTAGTTTGACCCTGAGCTAGAAAAAAACCCTAAATACTAAAACTGCTAAGTTTTGGTACTTTCGCTATATTATGATATTGGCAAAGTATCAGGAGATGAAAATTGCAGAGGCCGAATATAAAATCCTGATGTACACTGTGTCCAAAATTCAGACTCATATTCGCTACATTTTTGTAGATATGATCCCTCCAAGTTAGGGTTCCAGCCTCTTCCAAAATTCACCCCTAAATAGGACACCTGGGGAAAATTGCTATAGCTTGGGATACAGAGGTCCAAATTGAATTTCTGAAGATATTCTAGAAAAATAACAGACTTTAACTTCTGTGGTCCTAATTTTAGAACCCGAAGATGAACTAGTGACACGTGGAAGGCCGTACAACTTCGTTGTTCGGAAAAGTCCCGTAACAGGTCACCTTGGGAAAAGGATAATAAATCCCAATTGGTGAAACCAATTCTGATGAAACTTGTGATTTTGGATTAGGTACATGCTAATTTACGTCAGTGAGAAATTTCATACATATAGGAGCAGTAATTTCGGAGATATCACAGAAACAGTGACAGACATTTCTGCAGAAGAAATTGGAAAACTAGGGCTTCCTGTTCTATGAGCTTCCCTCCACTGTTTTCAGAAAAGGAGTACATTGGACAGCTCCATTTGAAGAGATATATATTTATATCCAATCATATTTGAAAGATTCCAAGTTTTGAAACTTAGGGTTTCTCTGACAAACCCTAGATCAGCGAGCTCCGGAAGCAGGACAGACACCTCAAATCGGTAAGATCTAATCTTTTGCTATTTGCATTTGAGGTTCTCATTTCAAAGTGATCTATCACATCAGCTTGATGATAATCTTCGTAAAGTTGACAAATTCCAAGCATAGAAGTATTTTATCTCTCTGAAGAAAATGAATTGGACACCTACATGAGTAGAGAGGTTCTGGTTCTAGAAGGAGATGAGGCTCAAAGCCTTACATAAGAAGAACTTGATCAAGGCCAAGAATATCATTGTTGATTCAATCACAAATCAACTTGTACCACAAGTTTCTTCCCTAAAGTCACTGAATATGTTTGACTCCTTGATCAAGCCATTTGAAGATAAGAACAAAAATCAGAAGAGGGCTTTGAGAAAACAGTTGAAGAATGTGAAGATCCAGAATGCAGAACATCTTGAAGCAGTAGAAGAAGAAGCGAAGAATGTAGAAGTGGTAATAGCCACCTTGAATGGTCTCCCAGGATCATAGAATTCATTCATTCAAGGAATGTGTACCATAAGGAAATAATTACTTTCAACAAACTCTGGGAAGAAGAAGAAGCTCGTCTCATAAGAAGAGAAGAAGAAAGATGGGAGAAAATTGAAGATCAAGCTCTCACCATTCAAAGAAGATCCCTCAAGTGATGAGGAATATGAAGAACTCAATTATTGATGAAACTCTTATCCATCTTATCATTTGGATAACAAATGATGATTTCATGAATGAAGAAGATGATGAAGCAGAATGGTCAAGAAGGAGTCTAACCACAAAACAAACAAAAGATAAGTATTCAATTGTCATTTAATGATATTGTTTTGTTATGCATTTGATTATATTCAGTTTAATGTGTTATGCATGATAGATTGTTTGCATTAACGACTATATACTACTAATATGCATGTGATGGGTAAGTAGCTCATGGTGTTATACAACTCTCCATTGCTACTTATCTAGAATGAAACCTCTTTGCTGACATATTGCCTTAGTGCACAATCTCAGTGTTGTCCTGGTAGAGATGGAAGGCATCTAGAAAATTTTCTATGAGATATGGATGAATGTTGTATTGGCTAAACAGTTGCATGATGCATATGAATTTGTCGTTATGCATATGTTTTATGAAATAGTTCTAACCATGCAACTGGTTCATTTGAATTGTAGGAAAGGTCCTGCAAGAAAAGAAGGATGAGACTTGTTTCGAAGAACAAGTGATGACAATTCAAGATTCACTCCAATAAACATGAATCTGAAGCTCCCAGGGTCAGAGACACCATGACGGAAGAAAGAGCTTCAGAGAGCGGTAGATCCACCTTGAAGGATGAATACCACCATGGGTATGAAAGATAACTCAAGATGAAGAAAAGAATGCTATGAAATAAGCTATGATCAAAGAATAACAGTTGATCATGGGAAATGATGTATACGATATGATTTCGAGACATAAAGGGAAGTACGTATTATCTTCCATATGGATCTACAAGAACAAGTGTACAAAGCAAGGTTCATGATTTTCCTCAGAAATATTATACTATGACATGACATACTCTATTGACAAGTATATATCAAGCATAGAACCACCTATACAGAATGAAGAAGGAAGATGATACTCCACTTCAGGGGGAGTGACTACAGAAGATATCTAAGTTCGACATGGTACGAGATGATGGACAGCTTCCTGCTGGATCAAGACTTTACCAAGAGTAAAGTGGGTTCCAACCCTCAAGGTTGAATGCAGAATACTATGATATGTTGATGACCCGAGAAGACGAACTCATGGAATATGTTATGATGATGTTTGGGATACAGTTCCCAAACCAGAAGGAAAGAGTATAGTATCCTCCAAATGGATATACAAAATAAAGCATGCAACTGATAGAAGTATTGAGAAGTATAAAGCAAGATTTGTTGCCAAAGGTTTCTCTCAGAAAGAGGGAACTGACTATGAAGAGACATTTCCCCAGTAGCACGGTATACTTCGATTAGAGCTATCATGGCACTTGCATCCATGATGAAGTGGGACTTACACCAGATGGATGTGAAAACAACCTTCCTTAATGGTATGATTAAGGAATAGTTTTACATCCAAAAATCACAAGGATTTGAAGTTGAAGACAGATGGAATCATGTATGCAAGTTGAAGAAGGCCCTCTGGCCCGAAGCAAGCTCCCAGAGCTTGGTATGGAAGAATAGATAGTTTCCTGTCGAACATGGGATTTACCAAGAGTAAAAGATGATCCTAACCTTTACCTCGAGGTTGTAGAAGATGAACCTGTCATCCTGTTGTTATATGTGGATGAATTATTCTTGACAGGGAATGAGAAACAGATTATAGAAAGAAAGAAGAAACTAGCAGAAGAATTTGAGATGAAAGACCTTGGGTTAATGCATTATTTCCTAGGTTTGGAAGTGTGGCAAAGTTCAGAAGGAATCTTTCTCAACCAAGGAAAGTATATGGTAGAGATATTGAAGAGATTCAATATGTTGGAATGCAAAGCCATGGCCACACCCATGGACTCAAAACTGAAGATGTGACTCACTACAGACATATCATTGGGTCATTGATGTATTTAACAAATACCAGACCAGACATTTGTTTTGTTGTGAACACCTTGAGTCAATTTCTTGTTCAACCAAGATGGGTTCACTTAGTAGCTGTAAAACATGTGATGAGATATCTGAAAGGAACTATAGACTTTGGTCTATACTATGATGGTAGCTATGAGTACAGATTGTATGGATACACAGATGCAGATTGGGCTGGAAATATCTCAGATAGAAAAAGTAATTCAGGTGGATGTTATAGTCTGGGATCTGCTATGATTTCATGGTTTAGCAGAAAGCAATCTAGTGTTGCTCTAAGCACAGCCGAAGCAGAATATATAGCAGCTTGATCTGCTAGTTGTGAATCCATATGGATTCGAAAGATGATGTCAGGATTATTACACCTAGAATTGGACACTACCGTGATTCTATGTGATAATCAAAGTTGTATAAATATGACAGAGAACCCATTATTCCATGATAGATCGAAGCACATAGAAATATGGTATTTCTACATACGAGATGAGATGCATATGATGGTGATTCAGTATTTCTATACTGAATATAGACATGATGATGATTTCAGTATTCCCATACTGAAGATATGGATGATGTTTCAGTATTCCCATACTGAAGATATGGATGATGTTTCAGTATTCCAATACTGAAGATATAGATGATGATGATTTCAGTATTCCCATACTGAATATATAGATGATGTTTCAGTATTCCAATACTGAAGATATAGATGATGATGATTTCAGTATTCCCATACTGAAGATATAGATGATGTTTCAGTATTTACATACTGTAGATGCAGATGATGGTGATTCCATATTTCTATACTGAAGATATAGAGATGATGATGCTCTCAGTATTCACATACTGGAGATACAGATGGTGATAGTTCAGTATTCACATACTGAAAATGTAGATGATGATCATTTGGATGATGATGTACTGACGAAGCCTCTGTCTCGAGTAAAGTTTGAACACTTTCAAGACAATCTTGGTGTTGTTCGGAAAGACCTTCCTCGAAAGGGGGAGTAGTGATGTTGCAGTGGGATTGTATCATCCTAGGACATTTATCTAGAAGTGATCCGGTGACCTCGGTCCTCAAGAATGAAGAGGGATTGTATCATCCTGGGACATCTATCCAAAATAGATCCGGTGACTTCAGTCTTCATGAATGTGGTGGGATTGCATCATCCCTGAACCTCGGTTCAAAATGTATCTATAGATTTCGGTCCCCGTGAATGTGGTAGGATTGTATCATCCTTGAAATTCGGTTCAGAACGGATCCAGTGACTTCGATACTCAAGAACATGTGTTGATCCCATAATTCCTAGAGGAAGGATTGTCTGAGTTCCACATATGTGTTGATCCCATAATTCCGAAAGGAAGGATCATTAGTAACTCCGTAAAGACCTAAATCCCGTAATTCTGAAAGGAAGGATCATTGAATTGATCCCATAATTCCTATAGGAAGGTTTGTCTAAGTTCCACATATGTGTTGATCTTGTAATTCTAAAAGGAAGGATTGTTAGTAACTCCATAAAGACCTAAATCCCGTAATTCTGAAAGGAAGGATCATTGGTAGCTCCGTAAAGACTTGATCCCGTAATTCCAACAGGAAGGATTGTCTGAGTTCCACATATGTGTTGATCCCGTAATTCCAAAAGGAAGGATCATTAGTAACTCCATAAAGACCTAAATCCTATAATTCCGAAAGGAAGGATCATTGACTTGATCCCGTAATTCCAACAGGAAGGATTGTCTGAGTTCCACATATGTGTTGATCTCATAATTCCAATAGGAAGGATTGTCTGAGTTCCACAAATGTGTTGATTCCGTAATTCCAAAAGGAAGGATCATTATTAACTCCGTAAAGACCTAAATCCCATAATTCCGAAAGGAACGATCATTGGTAACTCCGTAAAGACCAAAATCCCGTAATTCCGAAAGGAAGGATCGTTTGAGTACCACAGATATGTTGATCCCATAATTCCGAAAGGAAGGATCATGTTGATGTTTTGATGATGTTGATGTTTTGATGATAATGATGTTTTCATGATGATGATGACGTACTGATCGAAAGATTAGAAGTATGATGACGATGATGATGACGTACTGATCGAAAGATCAGAGTATGATGATGCTTCTGATCGAAAGATCAGAGTATGACGATGATGACGTACTGATCAAAAGATTAGAGTATGATGATGGTGAAGTACTAATGAAATGATCAGTATGTGATGATGACAATGTACTGATCAAAATATCAGAATATAATGATGATGATGTTGTTCGAGAATTGAAGTATGATGATGGTGCTGATCACGATGTTACTGATCAGGATATGATGATTTTTCTGATCGAAATGTTGAAGATGTTGTTGCTGATCAAAAGGTCAAAGTGCTGAAGATGTTGCTGCTGATTAAAAGTTCAAAGTGCTGAAGATGTTGCTACTGATTGAAAGGTCTAAGTGCTGAAGATGTTGCTGATCGAAAGGTCAAAGTACTGAAGATGTTGCTGATTGAAAGGTCAAAGTGTTGAATATGTTGCTAATCAAAAGGTCAAAAGATGTTGATGCTGATCAAAGAGATGCTGTCATTGAAATTAAAGACGAAGACTATATGATGTTGAAAAGCCTCCAATGATTTATAGATGTGTTACCCTGATGATGTTGATGATGTCCTCTCCTACTATTGTTGTTGTTGATGTTGTTGTAGAATACCCTTCTCGTTAAGGGGGAGTGTTGAAATATTGTAACTTCAAAGAATATTCTATATGTATCTTTTTGTGGTCCCCGATGGTCCTACCGGGAGAACCACTTGTATTATCTTGTACCCCGATGCTTCTAATCGGAAGAACTAATAAGAGTCATGAGGTTGTCCCCTCTAATTGTAAAGGTGGGTCATTACCACCCCAGTGTGGTTACTTGAGCCTACATGTGTAACTCGAGCCTACATGATTAACTCGAGCCTACATGTCGGATGATTTAATTGAAGTGAACGGATGAATATAAATAGAGGTGTAGCTCTCCTCATTTGAGCACACACTCTCACTTGCGTAGCGCATTAGTGGAGAAGAGAAGTAGCTGGAGAAGGAGGAGGATCAAGCTTTGATCTCCTTGCTGGTTTTATCTTTTATCTTTTTGGGGACATCTATATTGAGGAAGCTTTTGCTGGGTTTTTCCCTTTAGGGTTTTCCAAGGATAAATCTTTGTGTTCCTTTTGTATGGTTGTGCTTGTCTATCTTTCAGTGATCCTGTTTATATGATTTTGTTATGAAAAGGAAATACTGATGTGTTAGTTAAGCATATGAAAATTTAACAAGTCAGGCCGCTAACCAGACGAGTTCCCCATACCAAATGGTGAACGGTCTACTTGGGATCAGTCACTAGGGATAATCCCTACTGTCAGTAGCTAGGAATTTTCTATGCATCAACATGTTCCTTCTTTTATATCCCTATTACAGACTTGATACAGATCACATACTTGCTTGTTACAGAATCAATATAGACTCAATACAGACTATATACATACTCATTACGGGCTCCTTTTCTTTTGCTATCTCAACTAACTTACTATATCCATCCAATAGGTTGTCTTTCCTATTCTAGCAGCACATAACAGGAGGCACTATCGACCTGATTTACAAATATTCATTCACGCATGTGGTTTCCATCGGCTCCATCTGATCTCGCAGCCATGCTCATTAATGCATGTTGCTTTATTAGCATTATTCCTAACTTTCGTTTTCCAACTTTTACACTATTTACACGCCTTCTTCTGCTGATATTTTGTTATATTATTTGTGTCACCTTCTATTCTTCTGTCATGGCTTACTTATCTGGAATATATTCCTATTTTAACTCCTTCTCTTTGTCTTATTCTTCTCTTTTTATTCCTTTGTCGCTGCCTACTTCCCCTTCTCCTTTATGTTTCCTCCTCAGTCATAGCTCCTTCCTCTTCTCATTTATGTTCTTCTTCATACTTGGGTAGAATTTTGCATGAATGCTTCCCTACTGTCCCTAGGCCTAATAGACCCCCAACACTCACCTGTGGATCATCCCAAGACACATGAAGATATTGGTCCATGTACTAACTTGCGTTGATTTTGTTATGAAAATCCTCTATGATTTTCACCAGTTTCTTTGCCTCTGTGCACACTTATTCCTCTCCTTTTTGCATTTTCTCCACCAAGCCTTGGAATTGACGTGTTCCAGCATGAATGTTTCTACTTATGCCACTAGTTTGCGCACCTTTGGATGTATATGATGAATTATTCTTGTAGCTCTCTCTGCTTCATCTTGCAATTCTTCTACCTTTTCCTCACCTTGTTGATGTTGTGTGTGCAACACAGTCATTTTTTGCTGCAGTTTCCACATCTCTGTTGCCTTATCCATTTTCTATGCTTAGGGTAGTTCCTTCATCTCATTTCTTAGTTGCGTGATATTTTTTTCAAATGTGGTTATCTCATTTGCAATCTTCTGTGATTTCTCTTCATCCATTAAAGCTTCGTAAGTCTTAGATACTTGGTCGACAACCTTCACACATGTTTTCTCTGCTTCTTCTATTCTTTTCGCAACCTGAGTTATTGCATCTCTTCTGCTCTCCATCAATTCTGGAGGTGTGCTAGGTCTCCTTTACTCTTCCTGCTTTGAAACTTTTCTCCTAAGGTCAGCTGCTATCTTCCATATCCTAAGGACCTTACCTTCTGGTGGAATTTCTTGTAATATTTCAACATCTTCAATATTTGAACAAGAAATATCTTCAGATATTTTTGAGTTTCTGCTTACTTTCTTCTTCTCCCCTAACTTTTTATTAGTCCTTTGCATATTTTCCTTGAGTTTGTTGATATCCTTTTCGGAGTGCTTCATCTGCTTTTTGAGGGTACTTCCTCTTACTCTAATCTCTGCAACCGCCTCTTTTCGTAAGGCATGCAAATCCTTTAGTCACATCTTTGAGAAATCTAAGAATATATTGCCAACAATTCTATTAACCTCCCTGGAATCTGGAGTCTCTAGATCCAAGACTTCTGTTTGAATTTGTACCTTAATGGGGTGGTCTCCTCTTGGTCTTTGGGGTTTAGGTGCTTCCGACGGGCCAGGTGCATACTGTGATTGTGGTTCTTATGGTGCACGCTCTACGACTATTTTGATTTCTTCGATTGTCCTTCCTAGATCATTTAGTGTTTTTGTGATAGTAGTAGTAAATTGATTTTGTTTTCTGCCAAGGTCATGGAAACTTGCATTGGCAGTTTCTTATAGTGTTGTTGCTAGTGTTTCTACCTCCTCCTCATCAATACGGAAGGTATTGGATTCTTTTTCATCCTTTCGTTTCTTTCGCTTAGGTTCCCTCTTCTCTTGGAAACTTGCCCTTCTTGTTGTTCCTGATTTAGTGGTTCTTTATTTACAAATAAGAGCCACATGGTGGAAATGCCACCACATTGCCACATGCCATTGGAAGTTAACTTGACAATAAACTAGGAAATTTGTAGTAGTGAGGATTTTCAATAAATATGCATACACTAATTGTATTTAATAATTAAAATTGATGAATAACTAACATGTTCTATGTAACACTACCAAAAATAGCCTATTAGCCATGCTTTATATTAAAAAAAAATATTTAATAGCTAGGTGGTTAGGTGGTCATGAGCAAGACAAAAAGCACACCCAAAGCATCACTACTAGAAAAAAAATAACTTTGTGAGATGAATGAATTATGTTTGGAGTTTCAATATTACAACCTTTAGATTCAATGTATTCCTACATTCAGTAATATGGCCACCAAAATATAATCCATATAACAATTTGTTTAAAAAAAGTCATCAACATCATTTGACATAACAAATTTTATGATAGAGTCTAATCTTTAGATTAAACTCCTCCCATTGATAGAGGAAGATACACCGTAACTTTAATGGGTTGAAATGAAAAGCACCCATTCAAGAAGAGATTGATACCCCAAATTATGCTCACTTGATTTCCTTACTTTAAAAGGTGAATCTAAAAAAATTGCATGCCCATGGGCTCTTTGTTTAGGTTAAATTTGATATTGTTGCTCCTAGCATGAATCATGCTTCAACATTAGAACTGTAGCAAACAAGCAGATAAAAGACATAAGTGGGCAGGCATGAGGACAAAGCAAAGGAGGCAAGGGAGAAAACTAGTTCGATGAACAATGCTAAAACCATTTATGTTAACAAATTTTGTAAACAACCGAAAATAAACAATCTTGAGCCATTACTTAATAAACATTCTACACAATTTTCTTGGGGGGTTGGAAACTGATAGATACCTCGTAACTGAGGGGCCAGGTTAGGCTTGAGAAAGAGAAGGTAAAAGGAGAAACATAACTATCAAAGGGAAAAAATGCCCCAAGAGAACAACACCCTCCTTCCATCCTTACGAATAAGGACCTAGTCCGTATAGACCAGGTCCTTTACACAATAAACTAGATTTTGTTCCCTATAAACTATACTCTCTCAACTACTTTTGTCACTTAGAAATATCACTTATCCCTTCCCTTCCAAACCATGGATAAGTTTGGATAGTTTAGCCGAGGGATATTACTAACTCCAAATTAATGCCAACACCAAAAATCAATGACTAACATGAGCTTAAATGCCAAGTTAGTGGTCATTGCATGGTTGATATAATAATCTGGATATATCTGGAGCTGTTATTGCATGGTTGATATAATAATTTGGAGCTGAATTATACTGCAGTCTAAAATTGTAATGGGTTAGAATATTATGATAAGCCTCATCGATAGCATAGCCTGTGAACGCAATAAGTTACAGTACCCAAGTTGTAATAATAATTGTCCATAACTGCATTTCCCACTTGCAATCATATTGTTTTTTTACATATACATTTGTATCTAAATCCATTTGCATTAATAGGAAATAAAAATCCATCTGCATTAATAGAAAATAAAAATCCATCTACATTAATAGAAAATAGAAACAGAGAAAGGAAGGATTTTCCATGAATCTTACATATTTATAAATGGCTTAGACATTCCTTTGTTGTACTGGTAGATTTTTTTTGGCAAACTGTGGACATAATGTCCTGTAAAAACGAATAAAATATGAGTTGTTTTTTATAATTGGCTTCAAATCAATCTACAGTTGGAGATCCAGAGATTGGAATATATATATTCGAGCAATCATAAGTACAAACTTTATCAAACTCTCTACGCTTTACTTCAGAATCAAAATTCACTTAAACTAATTATTTTACCAGAATTTAAATAGGTACTTACCTGCATAGGTATCCCCACTAACATACAATTCCCTGTGTTTGTATTGAGGAAACCTTGCAAACCAGTTGATGAGAAAAACCAACGAATCTTGAACTGCACAGAAAAAAAAGTAATTGATTATCAACTTATATTCATTGCGAGTATGGTAAGTAGATAAATATAATTTCCAGTGCATTTGTCTCCGTATATAATTTCGTGTGTTTGTATTGAGGAAACCTTGCAAACCAGTTGATGAGAAAAACCAATGAATCTTGAGCTACACGGAAAAAAAAGAAATTGAGATCAACTTATATTTATCGCGCTAATGGTAAGTAGATAAATATAATTACCACAGCATTTGTCTCCAGGATCTCTTAAATTTGAGCTACGGTTTGTATAAGAAAATCCCACTCCACTAGGGGACTCCAAAAAAAGTAAATTAGCCACTGCACATTTGTAGAGTCATATAAACTAACAAATTAACAATGTTAGGGATATCGATAAGGATTAATTTCTAATATGTATAATTCAAAGAGAATGCATAATTTCTGATAGGATTTCAACAACTTAAATTTATTCCAAGAGAAAGGATTTAAGTGCAGACCAGCACTGTTTTGTTTATAGCCGAAATGGACCTATTTCTTAGGAAGCTCCATACTCTAGAGTGATGAGCATCATGGACCTACGATCAACTATTTTTTTAACAAACATTATCTTGTTAATCTGAATAATAACGAACAAACATAATTTCACAACTAATAAACTTAGCCAAAAAATAGCCCAATAACGACACTAATTAATAAGTCTTAATTTTCAACAAACACTATAATGTATACATGTTGTATTAATACAGTGTGCATCATTGTTGAGCATGAACATGGACCTACTATGCAGAAAAGTTGAAACATTAAAGAAAGCTTCCTTCCAAGTGTTATCTGTGAAGGATTTGGAACTTCCACAATTATTATTTTGCCATGGCCACTAGATAATGCTCATAATTCCTGCACCAACAGAATATCCATACCATAAAGATTAAGATTAAAGAAAGGACAGATTTTTCAAATTACTTAAAATTTGCTTTCATGTGAAATTCTAACACCGGAGATTGGGATGACAAATAGAAGATTGTTACTATGGGTTGCTTCTTAGATGCCCACGCTACTGATCCTGATCCAAAACTGAACACATATCCAGATGTGTTCTTTCTATCCTCAATAGAACCTGTAAAATCATTATCGATATATCCAATCAACTTAAAATTTGAATTAGATTTATACTGGATACCAAAATTTGTTGTTCCAGCAATATATCTTAGGATTCTCTTTCCATCTTGCTAGTGGGTACTCTTCAGTGTTTCCATAAACCTTGAAATTAAACTTACTGCAAACATTATATTAGGTCTTGTTGCAGTTAAGTACATGAGACTTCCAACAAGTCTCTTATACATTGTTGGATCAACCTTTGACCCATCATCTTCCTTACTGAGTTTTGTGCCAGTTTCTATTGGAGTTACAGTTGGCTTACAATTCAGCATTCTGAATCTTTTCAATACATCATTTGCATATTTAGACTGACATATAAAAATACCATCTTCAGATTGAATTACTTCAATACCAAGGAAATATTCATCATTCCTAAATCAATCATCTCAAATTCTATTTTCATGGCTTTCTTGAACCCATCTACAAAAAGATCTCCAGTGAATGGCAAATCATCCACTTATTAACAAACAATCAATATTTTACCTTCTTGGTTTACCTTTGTATACAATGTTGATTCACTTGGACTTCTGCTGAATCCTTCACCATTCAAATATTCATCAATTTTGTTGTACCAAACTCTGGGTGCCTGCTTCAATCCATACAATGATTTCTCCAATCTGTTGACTGTCTTCTTGTCCATCAACCTCATATCCTGGAGGTTGTCTCACATAAACTTATTCTTCTAAAGATCTATTCAAAAATGCAGATATTACATCCATTTAATGTACATACCATTTATTATGAGTAGTAATAGCTAATACCATTCTTACCGTATCAAGTTTGGCTACAGGTGCAAATGTCTCATTATAATCAATTCCAGGTTGTTAACTAAACCCTTGAGCAACAAGTCTTGCTTTATATTTTTCAATATCACCATTAGCATTTAACTTAGT
Organism: Pseudotsuga menziesii; assembly: GCA_001517045.1. Classification (NCBI taxonomy): domain Eukaryota; kingdom Viridiplantae; phylum Streptophyta; class Pinopsida; order Pinales; family Pinaceae; genus Pseudotsuga; species Pseudotsuga menziesii. Next base: position 113,084 of record LPNX010451134.1, read on the forward strand.
TTTATAAATCTATTTGACACCAATACAATTTTTATAATCACGCAATTCTACAAGATTCCAAGTATTATTTCTTTCTATGGCATTAATTTCTTCATCCATTGCTTTTATCCAAACATCATTTTTAACAACTTCATCAAAATCTACAGGATTGCATGCTATAAATGAAAATTTTGAAACTTGATCTACTTCATCATTCTATTCATACAGTTCTCTTAAACTTCTAGTCTTATGACCTCTAACTCTGTTCCTTAATGATGCCAATGCAGGATTTGATTCACTACTTACATCAGATCATGTTCCTTGCCGTCCACCAACACTTGATGGTTCACCATGTTCATGAGATCTGGGCGTTCTGGAACGTGTCCTTGCTACTGGTGCATGTGGAGTCAACTATCAGCCATGTGTGTCGTGTTCATCTTCTTCATCTTCTACGTGAGGTGTTACAGCTTCCTCACCAACTAATTTATCAATGCTCCCATCCCATGCTTCTTCTTCTTTAAACACCACATCTCTACTAATTACATACTTCTTGGTGATGGGATTATAAAGTCTATATGCTTTTGATTCTTCACTATATCCAACAAAAATACATTTTTGACTTCTGTCATCTAACTTTCTCCTCAACTCTTCAAGTACATGTGCATAAGCTACATAACCAAAAATTCTTAAATGAAATATGCTACTACACTTACCACTCCAAGCTTGCTAAAAAACTCGATCCTTCACACTTTTCGTTGGGCTTCTATTCAGGATGTACATGAACAAGTAACAACTTCTCCCCAATATTCATTTGAAAGATGCTTCTCCTTCATCATACTTTGAGCCATGTTCATAATGGTTCGATTCTTCCCTTCTACTACACTGTTTTGTTGTGGAGTGTAGCGTGTAGTAAACTACCTTTTAATTCCATGATACTTACAAAAATCCATAAATTCATTTGTCATATACTCACTTCCTCCATCTGATCTCAATACTTTAATAAATTTGTTAGTCTCTTTTTTATCCATAGATTTAAAACCTTTAAACACATCAAATGCTTGAGATTTCTGTTTCAACAAATAGACCCAAGTTTTTTTACTGTAATCATCAATAAAAGACATAAAATAAACATTACCAGTCAAAGAAAGTGTTTGCATCGGTTCACACAAATCAATGTGTACCATCTCCAATGGTTCCTTTGCTCTGTTTGAGACTCTAGAAATAAATTTCTCTCTATGATGATTTCCCAATATGCAACTTTCACATGAGCTTGCTTGCTACTCAATGCTCGGCATTCTTTTTACCATCTCCTTTTTCTGTAGCTATTCTAAACCACCAAAATGTAAATGGCCATAACCATGATTGATCTAAACTCTTAGTTTTATAAGCATTCAAAGAGTTAGTCAAATCATTTCTCATAGTGAGCGGAAACATTCTATTCTTTTTCATCTCTACTCTGGCAATCAACTATTTATTTGGATATTTATCATAAATAGTGCATACACTTTTCTTAAAGAATACTATGTACTCTTTCTCCAACAATTGTCCAACACTCAATAAATTACACATCAAACCAGGAACATAATAAACATCATGAATAGTTCTTCTTTTACCATCTTTTGCATACACAACAATCACACCTTTACCATTAACTTTTACCTTACAGCCATTACCCAACTTTACTTCAGACTGAATGCTTGTGTCTAGACTTGAAAATAATTCATTATTTCCAGTCATGTGGTTACTGCATGCACTATCCAAAAACCATATATCTTTTGAACTTTTCTGGGTGACATCACAAGTCAAAAACATAGGTTGCTCTTCATTTTCAGTTTCCTCTATCATGTGTGTAGACAACTTACTAGAATCTACTTGTTTCTTCCAACACTTGTTAGCAAAATGCCCAAATTTCTTACAATAAAAACATTGAACTTTAGATTTATCATACCTCTGATTTCCTGATTGTCTTGCTCTATTGTTACTCCCCCTTACATTAGGAGTATTCTGCTGTAACTTTTCATATTCAACATCATTTCTGCTGTCACTATGACTAGCACTCCGTCCTCCTCTTCCTCTGTTACTAGATATTCCTCTGCCTCTACCTCTAGTAACATTTAACTGAGATTTAAAAGCATTTTCTAAAGGAGTATGATCATACCTGTTCACTCTTGATTCATGAGCAAGCAATGAACCAGTCAGCTCATCAATGTGCATTTGACTGAGATTTTTAAATTCTTCAATTGGAACAACCACTACTTCAAACTTCTTTGGAAAACATCTCAGCAATTTTTCAATCACACGTTGATCTGCAAGATCTTCACCATACTGGCGTAGCTGGTTTACAACACTCATGACTTGTGTCATGAAATTATCAAGAGTCTCAGTGTCTTTCATCTTCAGATTCTCAAAGTCTCTTCTTAAATTCTGCAACTTAACATTCTTCACCTTGGTCACACCTTGATAGCATGTTTCAAGAGTGTCCCAAGCTTTCTTTGAAGACTCAGCACTTGATATCTTTGGAAAAATAGATTCACTCAGGCCTTCCTGAATAAGACCAAGAGCTTTATTATCTTTCTTCTGATTTTCCTTCAATAGAACACGTTCAACATTTGTCAGAGCCAACTCAGCCACTTGATCAGTTGGTTCAGGATAGCCAATCATAACAAACTCCCAAAGATCCCGAGCACGCAGGATAGTTCTCATTTTAATAAACCATGTGTCATAATTTCTTTTAGACAACAATGGAATTTGTGGCTGCACTACACTACTGTCAGTAGCTATTTCAATTAATTTCAAAAACAAATTAGCAATAAAAATCAACCAGGCTCTTAGACACGAAATAGATCTTTAACCATGCTCTGATACCATTGTGGGGGAAGGCAGGGGAGTGTCGTTCATTTCCTTAGTAGCACTGAAGACTTTATGTACAGCTCAAAAAACCACATACAGTCAATGTATAGCCTTTCTCAGCAATGTACAGCTTTACTGATAGAGCTCAAAATAACAACTCGGCACCTACAGGACTGTTGCAGGTCAACTACTACTGCTAACAGTACTCAATTGCAGCTGGCTGTTACAGCCGACAACACTCTATATGCTTAATTCAACTAGCTGCAACTGCTAACGTCACTCACAGCTCACGCACACCTCTGTTGCAGCTCACTATTTTTCACTGATTTGATGATCTCTGCGTCCAGAAACTTATCACACACATCTACTGAATAAATAAACAATATTCACACTAAGACACGAGCTACTACAACAACCTGACATAAAAAAAAATAAAACTAAGTTTTTTCAAAAACAGAGTAAAATACAGAATTACACAGTAAAATATCAAAGTTTCAACTCTGTTTCTATTGCGCTCTCCTACTCATATTCAGCGTAGCAAATATGGTTTACAATGCAAGTATTTAGAGGATTTTAAGTAAGACGGCCATTAAGTGCTAATTGACCCTTCATATAACAAAATAGAATTCATAATTTATGATTTACAGACTCACAGAAAATAAAATACTGCAAAAACTAGATGTGATTGGCTGGCACTGTTCTGTTGCAGCAAAATGGCTTTAAATAATCTTTTGTTTGTCTGCTAGTTGCTAGTGTGCGGGTGAGACGGTTTGTGGCTCTTCAGTGTTGCGGTGGTCACAATCTGAATGGTGATGGCTTTTCAAAGTTTCGGCAGCTCATGTTGCAGCTTCAAATTCTGTTGCAGTGTGGCGGTGGAGTAATTACAAAATTCCAACATTTTGCACTTAAAATCACTCAACAAACAACAACAAAAAATTTAGTTCACCAAATTTTTCAACTTAAAATAAGTGGGAAAGTCAAAATAGTCTCCTAGTTAGACAGCTTAGTTAGACAGCTTAGAAGAAAGTAAAAGTAAAAGTAAAAGTAATGACATTTTATATATAAATCTAGTGATATTCATGACGAACATTATTGGTAAATGCATGATAATAAGTCGTTTATGTATCAGTAAAATCAATTCATTTTATAAAATATATATACAAAACTGAAAGTACCTTACATTAAATTAAAAAACTGCAAACAGCGCAGACAAACTTACATTTAATTACTGATTTGTCTGCTCCTTTTCAATGCAAAGACTTCTCAATCTGCCAAAGAGCCAAGCATGGATGATGTATATGCCTCTTGTGCATTGGAAAGTTTCTTATTAGTGAAACTCATTTAAATGGTTTGCCATGTTGTGGGCAGCTGTTACTCACCCTTTCAGCTTTCCCAAGGTTTTATATAGTTTCCAGCTGCCACAAAGGGATTTTATATCATTTCCAACTAACCTAAAGGGATTTGAATGCCCAAGAGTTCGTAACCTTTTGCTATGCATGGATGATGGAGGATGCTTCTGTACAGTTCGTTGCCATCTCTGACTGCTTTTGCTTTCACAATGTCTCTGTACTCCTTTAATTTGTAAATTGTCTTCTGGCTGTTGTGGATTTTCAGTGTCCTCTGATTTTGCAGATTGTGTACAACCGAGTAGGCATTTTCCTAGGTTGGTGATTTTGCAGATGGTGACGCCAGCAGTATTAGAACAATGGAGAAAAGGAAGGCGCACTGATCGTGGCCGTCGGCAGACTAAGGTTAGAAGTTTAGGGCAAAAAATATTTTACATACAGTAGAGTAATAAATATTGCCGTGGTTGCACTGTGGGTCGCTGAGATCCAACGACTCACAATGCAGTCAGGACAACATTTATTACTATACTACATGTGTTGAATGGCGAACAATATCGTACATGCCATACCTGTCGGCAGCATTGCCAGCCATATGATCTGGTGGAGGTTGAGATCGTATGGCTGGCAATGCTGCCGACAGCATTAAATATCGTATGGAATGTAATATATTTTTCGCCCTGTTAGAATATTATTCGCAGAAGTTCAGGATTTGAAATAACTCGTGATGCGTGAGTGCTATGGCAATTAGATATAGACTTTTCGTCCAATGCAAAGTCGAAATGATGGATCAGTGAGGATCTCCTGATATGATATGTGTAGGACCTAGGTGGAAAAAGGGCCAGTCCTGCCCTCTGTCCTTTGCCCTACAGTTCACCCACCCGTGACTCCAAATCCAAAGGAATGCATACCGACAGGAAGACCACTCAGTCTAAAAGAAGATAAGAGAACTGGAAGCATACTTGTAGGAACACGCTCTCACTCAAAAACAAGATAAGAGAACTGGAAACATTGACAGTCATTTTCTATTACATATATTATTTATGCAGTAATCTACAGTGAGTTGTGCATACTGTTAAAACCACTAATCATAATTTTGTTTATATTTCCTAACTGTCTGTCAGTTAAATAGACAGTTATGGTATTGTAACTATATATGTACCTCTATGTACATTGCTAAGGAATTGAATCGTGAATGCCTTTTTCTGCCCATGTTTTTATTCATGGTTTCCTAATTCCTTCTTGGCTTCACTTATGTTTCTACATTCTTTTTATTATGCATCACCGTTACATTTTTTCTAACTGCGATGTGATTTTCGTTAAAGATGAAAACGCCACATAATTTGGACGTAAATGCGACGTGATTTTAGTTAAAGGTGAAAACGCCAAAGAATTTGGATTAATTTTTGGTTCTAATGTTTCTTTAACGACGTTGTACATGGACAATTAAAAGAGGCGTTGTGCATAGACAATTAAAAAAACTTACACCTCTCATTAGAGATGATAATGGTATATTAAGCATTGACAACAGAAGAATTAAAGTTCTTAAAAGTTTTTAAAATGTAAACTTTTTTTAAAAGTGGAAATGTGTAATTTGATTTTTATGGTTTTAGTTTATCTAATTTGTGTTGTTTTATATATATATATATATATGCAATTCTAAATAGTTTAAATTTGATGTAAGCATAAAGGTTATTTTTAATTAAAAAAAAAAATTAAAGACATGTAACTCTAAGATGAGCACTTAAAGAGTTACATATCTATCTCTTACTTAACTATAAAATGCAACTCTTCAGTGCAATGATAATAGTTTTTTTCATTTATTTAATTTTTGGAAAATATTTATAATTATAATATTAATATTAACTTTATTAGTATAGCTTTTCTATATACAATTTCAAATATCACTAGGTTATTTAAATTAGGGATTTGTAAATAATGGGTTTTCATTTTTAAATATCAATGGGTTATTTAAATTATTATAAAATTTATAAAATTAATATTATTTAGCTTTTTTCATATACAATTTCAAATATCATTGGGTTATTTAATTTAGTGATTTCTAAAGAATGAGTTTTCATTTTCAAATATCACTTTGTTATTTAAGTTATTTTAAATATTAGTGGTGTAATAGCTTTTTGGTTATTGTGATTATTTATCAATGAAAAATACAAGGTAAATGTGAATGTACAACTTCAATTTTTAGGCAAGAAGCTTAAGGTCAAAAATATCAAAGCACTGTAAGTATTATTGTGAATTTCCTAAGTTGTAATTTTATTTAGTAAACTTAGAAAACTAAAGACTTGACTCAACTTAAAGTGAGGCATGAATCCACTAAAGAAAAAGTGTTAATAACTATATAAAATACCATTATTTTAGTAATAATTAATCATTACACATTTATAAAAGAGGAAATATCCTTTTGTTTAATACATAGAAATGCTTTAAATATATATATATATATATAATTATATATATTGGAGTGAGAAAGTAGAAACTATAAGTGGGGGCTCGCATTTTGTTTTTAGATGAAGATGATGGCGGTTGCTGAAGGAAAGAAGAAGACGTTTCTGCAAGAAAAGTCCCCAATTGAGGATGGAGTTTTAATGTTCAGTTATTATCGTTTTGTGGGAAGAATCTAGATTTTTCATATTTAAAACTATTACGTTTGGATCTTTGAACTTATCTTGATTGCTCATTTTTTCCATTTAACAGATAAAGAGATAAAGAGCAGAGTTAATAGTTGACTCTGTTCTTTTTTTATTAGATAAAGATGGTCCTTTTTGAATGTATGGTTTCTTTATAATCTATGTTCCAACTGTTTTTGTAATTAAAATACAATGGTTATGTTCTTAGCTATTCGATTTCGATTTTTGGTTGAGTGAATGTAATAGAAAGAGCTTACATAAGAGCTGATAGGGTTCCAAATGTTAAGTAATTAACTGGAATGATGACGATCAAATATAGTTAATTCATAACCTTATAATAGATAGATTGCCCACATTTTACTATTGAAACAATTTTGAAATAATGACAGCGTCACAAGGTTTTGTTGTCTTCCTCTAGGTGTTGTTAAACTTAAATGCTTTGAAGTTTGCAAATCATATATGGCAGCCTTTAGTAAACTGTTTTTTTCACATTTTCTCTTCATGTTTCTTGCAGCGGTGGTGTCTGGGCAAAGAGCCAACATGGGTTTTTTGTTTTGATCTGCGATTTTAGCTTGAAGGGCAGTCTCTATAGAGAATTGGCCCATCAATTTTTAAGTGGTTATTTGTTGGGTATTTCTTTCGAAAATTGTAGTATTGTGTGGAAATTTTAGTTAACACAAAGACTCAAGACTCTTATGCTCTCGCGTGGGAGATTCCTATTTTGTATTTCAATTGATATTCTAGGTTATAAGTAACCTTTTTAGAAGTAACCTTTTGGCCATTCTCTACATAGCTTGAAGGGGTGTATGTGTATTATATTTAATAGTTTTTGTTATGTTATTAATGTTATATATGTAGTGGAAAGGAAAAGACGCTGCCATTGGTTATTTAGGTATTGTTGTCGCTTAATTCACACATTGGGTCACATGGAAAAAATCTTCAAGCCACTCGGTGCGACCTTGGGGGCAAGCAAGATTCAAGTGTTGTCGCTTGATCTTGACTCCTTCGTCTAGGATCTCTCCTAGCGAAGTCAAGGAGGTGGTCCCTAGTAAAATAAACTATAGTGTTTAATCTATAATAATTAGTCTACGAGATGAGATAAATAAAACCTTGGAATAAAGATAACTGCAAATGATTTAAATGAGTAACATGAATAACATTCCACAACACAATGATTAACTTAATCATAAAATAAATAAGATTTCCCAAAAAGGACCAGTGCCAATGGAGTGCTTGTGTAAAGGGTTGCTAGTGGAGTCTTGTGAAGTATTGCAGTTGTCTCAGTTGGTCAGTTTTAAGATTATTAAGTGAGTAGTTAGGGAGTGGGTCAATTCTTGATAAATTTTGTTATTAATGTGGTAATGATATTTCTTATGATGGGAAGATGGTATTCCAGATATACCCGGAGGTACGAGGAATGTGTCTAGATTTACCAAGAAGTGGCTCTCACAGTGACATGTGGGCTAGATGGAGTCGCAAGACTGTGTTCAACACTACACCAAACGAAGGTGTAGCTTAATGGTAGCTTGCAGTCACTTTCTATTGGTTCCCGCTTCACTTGCAGAATTTTCCCACCACTTAGTAAACCACATAAGTGTCGGATTTTCACTTGTAGGGATTAATTGATGTGTTTTGCTAATTACTAGTCACTTCAATCCCTTTCTGATTGTCCCATCGATCCATCGAAAGGCTTGCAATGGTCATAAGAGCATATGGGGTTTGAAGTCTTACATATTTTAACTGTAGAATTTTTTAATATTTCATTTTTTCTTGGGTTTTTTGTTTTTTCAAGTAATTTTTAATTTTGGGGTTAAATAATTACTCGAAAACTTATGAAAGTGGTCTAATGGTTCAGAAGGCACTCTAAGTTAGGAAATGAGCACATTCATGGAAAAAACAACCTCCTAGCCACACTTAAATATGATTTTTTACATTTTTACTATTAATTTATAAAAGATAAGCATGTAAAAACGGAAAAAATAATTTTTTCTGGAAATTAAAAAAAAACTATGGGGGACTTAGGACATGTTCATAATGACTCAAAATAATGATTAACAGGGTAATATACATCGACACCTGGGTTTTAATAACCTCCTAAGGCTTAATTAATAGGGCGATTATTCTAGCTTTGGAGGTTTGGGTGAAAAACTCGAAAATTATTTATCGTTTAAAAACAATAAATAATTAATAAGGAAAAAACACCCTGGAATAATGCATTAATAAATAAGTCCTAGGAATCCAAATCTTTTACATAAATTCATCATGCTAACTCATTTTATTACAATTCTCCATGGGGTATGAACATGTTTCAGAACTTAAAAACAATGGCCTAGGAAGGTTTGCAAGGACTTATGAACTATGAATTTTGAATAAGTGATTGTTCATCTTTGGTAGATCGCTTATAAATCCAACTTAGTGCATCTTAGTTGGTAACATCTGGTTCCAACGGTGGGATGTGTGATTGATCTGAACTTTGTGAAAATTGATCATACAAGAATCCTCGAATCTCTGGTATGTGCAAAAAACTAGATAAGTGAGTCACATGCATATATAACCAAATGAAATAACAAGTTGCAATATATAATACAAGATAATAGACAACGAAATAATTTCTATGGAAATAATCTATTATACAAAATTTAAGCTAAGAAATAAAATGCAGAGGAAGGGTTAGAAATTCATGATACAAAGATGCCCCCATGGGCATCAGATGTTTTCACTGAAGAATAACTTCAGAAGTTACCTGTTCATTGGAAGATTCTGCTTTTCACCATCCATGTCGCTTAAATGAAATGAATTAACACCGCCTATGTCATGAGTGATGTAGGGACCCATCCGTAAACTGTCAAACTTTCCATGTTTGCCAGTTTTTCCTCTCTTTTTGTTCCATAACAATAGCATATCTCCCTTCTAAAAATCTCTAGGCCTAGATGACTTGTCAAAATTTCTTTTAATTTTATTATGATTTCTAACGCTCTAATCAACTTCCCTTCTTTTGACTTCATCCAACTCTACCAACTCATGCATGCTGCTCTAATAATCATCTTGATCTGATCTTGACTCTTGTAGAACCTAATACACTAGTAACTTGAGATGAACTGGTAAAGTCACATTTTTTCCGTATACTAATTCAAAAGGAGACTTTCCCATTGTACTTTTTTTGGTTATTATGTCTGCCCAAATTGGAACATTTATTTTACTATCCCAAGAATTCTTATTATCACCAACAATATTTTTAATGATGGTCATCAAGTTTTTGTTACTTGACTCAGCAAGACCATTTCCCTGGGGATAGTAATTCGAGGAATGGGATAGGATAATACCATACTTAAATCAAAATGAAGACATGGCTATTGAGATGAAAGCCTTGACATTATCAGTGGTTATCTTAGCTAGAACCCCAAATCTAGCAATGATTTTATCTTCAAGGAAATCCATTACTACCATTCTTGGTTGCTGCTTTAGTAGGTATGGCCTCTACCCACCTTGTAAAATAATTGGTTTCGATCAAAATCCAAGTGTAACCATTACTTGAATTATCCTTAAACTTACCAATGAAATCAAGACCCCATTGCTGAAAAGGGGCTTGGACTACTACTGGCTTTAAATGTAATGCGGAAAGTTTTTGTTTCCTGTGAATAGTTGACATTTCTGGCAATTCCTAACAGAATTGTGTACATAAGTGAATAAGGTGGGCCAATAGTATCCTGCTTTAATGATTTTGCGGGTTGTAGTTTTGGCTACAAAGTGACCACCACAAAATCCTGAGTGAAATTCTTCTCAGAGTTTCTTAGACTCTTCTTCATCTACACACCAAATTATGAGACCATCCGGGTTTTTCCAACCCAAACCATCTTAAGTAAGACAGTACTTAGTGGCTTGTAACCTTAACAACCTTCTCTTGTGGCCGACTAGATGTTCAGGACAAGTCAGGTTGAGGAGATAGAAAATTATATACGAATACCACTGGCTCTTGAAGACATTGAAGCTTTGTTGAACTAGATGAGGCTGATGAACTATTCTGGTAAATCATACATAAGGCCTACTCATTTCCCTATTTCATCATATTAGCGAGACCTTGACCCTTGATTGACTTGGTGGGTTTAATCTCTAAGTCATATTCTTGGATCTTTGATAACCACTTTCCCCTTATACCAAGGAAATATTACTAAGATAGGATGTCTTTTACTGCTGAATAAGGAACATAACCAACTACTTTAAAGTACCCAACATAATTTCTAAAATGTTTCAAGGACTTGACAAGGGCATAGGCCTGTTTTTCCATTATAGTGTACTTTACCTCTGAATTCTGTAAGGACCTACTCATAAATTCAATTGGTTGTTCCTAACCCTCTTTGTTCTTTTGCAACAAGACTCCGACAATAGTATCTTTTGAGGCAAAGGAAAAAATATGGAACTCTTTGGAATAATCTGGGCTAGTCAGGACTGGGGACCTTGCTATGCAATCCTTGATGCTTCTAAAGGATTATTTTCCCTCACTATCCCACTCAAACTTAGCATCTTTTTTAAGTCACTTCTGCATGGGTTTCATTAACTCAACAAAATTTGATATGAATATTCTTATGAAATTGATATGACCATTAAAAGACTACAAGGATTTCTTGTTATGAGGTGAGGGAACCTTCTTCATTGCTTCAACTCTTTCAGGGTCTATCTTCACACCATATTTGGAAATGATGTGTCCAAGCAACTTGCCCTCATCTATACCCAAAACTGACTTGGAAGGATTCAAAGAAATACCAAACTTTCTACATCTTTCAAACATTTTTCTGAGATGTCCTATATGATCAGATCTTTCTTTAGAGAACACCGCAAGGTCATCTTGATAGATTTCAATTATCTTTCCAATTACTCATTGAAAGCATAATCCCTATCTCTTTGGAAAGTTGCACCCGCATTCAGAAGTCCAAAGGGAATCCTTAAATACTCAAATGTTCCCCAAGGTGAAGTGAAGTAATATTATTTCAATCTTATTTCTTAACCAATACTTGGTTATACCCAGAGAACCTGTCAAGCATAGACATCATACTTGACCCTGCCACCCTTTGCAATAACGTTTCCATATTTGGAAAAGGATTTTTATCTTTTATGCATGAGCTATTCAGATTCCAGAAATCAATACATATCCTCAACTGTCCATTCTTTTTTCTGACAACCACCAAGCTTGAGCACCATGATGAATGTCTTGTCGAAGTAATGATGCCTGCTGCCAACATTTTCTGTAACTCTTGTTGGACCATGTGAGATAACTTGGGGTTTATTCTTCTGAGCTTCTATCAAGTGAAAAAGCAAACACATCTCTAAACTCCTTTACCAACTCAATCAAATCGTTTCTCTCTTCATAGAAGTCCCTTTCCCAATTTTCATTTTTCTTGGCTCTTCTTCAGTGCCAATGTTTATTTCTATTTAATCCTCTAGTTTTCTGTTTTCTTTATTCTTACACCTATCCTTCCTATCAAAGACTCTTTCCCATTCTACCACCTTCTAGGGAACATGATTTCTAGGTTGCTCATCTTCCTCCTTGTAGGATTATTCCTCCTGAAAACTGACTTGAAAGAGTGAAAACTCTTTCATGTTATTGACAAATTTTATAATCTGTTTGTCATCTTTAAACACTTTCCAATGGTTTAAGTTATCTGGGATAGAGGGCCTAAAATTTATTTCAAATTTCCCATTTCCCTCTATCAACTCTTCACTGAACTCTAAGGTGGAAGATTCCACTCCTAGTTTGTCTGCCTCACTGTTTTCTAGACGAGGAACTACCATGAGGTCTAAGGCATCGAAATACTCCATGGTGTCCCACACAAAATTTCCTATACTTTTTATGTCTTTCATTTTTACAAGCAAACAACTTCTTGACTTGGGACACAATTAAGTATGAGTCACCTTTGATAGTTATCACCTTGATGCCCATGTCCTTCACAATCTCAAGTCCTAATAGAAGTGCATCATACTCAGTCACATTATTAGATGCATCAAATTCAAGTCTACATGCAAAGTTAAATTTTCTGGTTTGATGGTGAATTTAAGACTATCCTTGCCCCTTTTCCTGACTTGGAAAAAGCTCCATCAAAACTCATCCTCCATAGTTCATCAACTTCTTCATTCTTTTCTTTCTGTATGATGGGTATACGATAGTTAGCATAGATGGCATGGTTTCCTAGGCTATCTGTCTCATAGATGTACTCATTATCTGGTTCATCAGGATCTTCAACATGATACTTCCTTTCCTTCTCCCTATATAGTTTGACATGCGCATCTTCAGAAGCTGGAATCATAGCATAGGTCCAATCCTATTGGATAGATCCTCCAAGGGAGGCAACCCAGTTCCTAAATAGCAACATTCCCCATATGTTAGGTACATCTATGACTACAATGTCCATAGTCACACCAATGTCTGGGTAGGAAGCTAACTTGACTGGAAAATTCAAAATTACACCCACAACATCAATTTCCCTTGAGTCCATGGCACACACATTCTGGTAAGGTTGTTATCTTTAAACCTATTTTTTCCATACCTTTCGTGGTCATGATGTTAGAAGAAGCACCTGAATCAAGCATACAATTGTGTAGAAGCTTATCATTTGCAATCAATGAAATGTAGAATGGAGGATGATCTTCTTTGTTGAGATCTCTACTATGTAAAACATTAGGAGTATCTTCATTGAAAATATTTTGTTTCTTAGTAGGATTCTCAATTGGTTTGTTCACAGTTGTCTCTTTTGTTTTGTTGGCTACCTTCTCCTTAGTATTTTCAGTAATTTCTTTTTTTGGTTTCTCAACATTCTTTTCCTTAGGTTCCTATAAGGTTTTCATGAAAATATCCCTTTGACTAGGAATTTTCAGGATCTCAATTACTGGGACATGGATTTTAGCACTAGACAACCAATTACCTAAGTCAATATTCAAATCTACATGGGGAGATTTTTTTACCTTTGGTATGTGTTGATCCAATTTAGTTGGGATGACATTCCTTCTTCTTTGGTAAGCCATGCCTTTATAGTTCTCAAGGATCTGCTCAAGAGTAGGTTTTTCACCAAAACTATCTGTAGCATTATCCTTCTCTTGATTATACTCCCTTGCTTGTTTCCACTTTGATTTGGAGATGGGATGGACATTCCTGGTATTATTTATGTACTCAGGATATCTAGGATAACCCACAAAATTGCTTGTCTCCATTTGTTCTTGTTCCATGATGTAGAAAAAATTTGGACAAGTAGATTCTTCATGGAATTCTTCACAAGGTCTGCAATAGGGAGGAACCTCATCAACCATGTTATTTGTTTCAAGTTGGTTAAGATGTCTCTTCTCTTAAGGAGGATACTTCTTCTTGCACTCTTGATTTGGCCTTGTTTGAAAACTTCTTTGATTTTAACCAATGTGAGTTTTCTCCATGGTCATCAATCCATTTTGGAAAGCATTTAGTTGGGAAGTGTGGTTGACCATCATCTGTTTCATCAATTCTGTTATCTCCTTGATGGAATCCTTAGTCTGATATTTATCTTCTGGCTCATTTTTTTTCCCTTGGAACCATGTGATTTTGAAATGGAAACACTACTTCTAGAAAATCGAGGTAGATTGGATTTTCCTGATGCTTGCATGTTTCTGTCTATTTTTTCAACAATTTGCGTAGCACCATGAAGGTTTGTTGGCTCCTTGACTCTCAATTGGTATTTGATTTCTCCTTCAAAGGCTTCTGTGTAGTAAATGAGAATCAATGCATTAGGAGGTTTAATATCTTTATGCAGTCTTGAAACTAAATAATTGATTTTCTTATTAAACTCCTCGATTGTCTCATTTTCTTTCTTCTTAGTCTCCGTCAAGGCAGCTAACAGGTGTCAGTTCTCTTTCTTATCACCCCATCTTGAATTGAAGGTTGTCTCAAAATATGCCAAGGTATGAAACTATTATCAACCATATTAGAGAACCAGTCAAATGCATCAAATTCTAAAGATAAGGCAAAGAGCCTCATCTTTACATCTTCAAAATTCACATTATGGAACCACTTAGCATAACACTGTGCAAAAAATAATAGATGAGATTTAGTAGTGATATCATCATTACCATGGAAAGAGGGAACCTTCTCAATGGCTTTATCAGGGATTTGATGAGGATTATAACCAACAATGGCAGTAAATTACAAGGGTTTTAAAAGATCGCCCATGCTGATAGGTGAATTACTTGATTGAGGATCAACAATTAAATTGTGAATGTCAAGGATTAACTCAGATCTAATATTTTCAAGGATCCTACAAGAAGCTAGCTTGCTTTTCATCCTATGATAGAGTTGTTTAGGCTCAGGGATGAACTGAAGCAAGCCTTCAGAGTTTCTTCTTGTTGAATGCCTTGGTAAATTTAAAACTAGTGGAGTTGCCAGATAATCTAAGTAAAATGATTCAAATTTTAACATTCATGAAACAAAGCATAAAAACTAAAAGGAAAACTCAAAGTCGTATTCCGGAAATAAAAATACTTATCCCTGGAAACAACGCCAAAATGTTGCCTCCTAATTCGCACCTCGGGTCACATGGAAGAAATATTCAAGCCATTGGGTGCGACCTTGGGGGAAAACAAGAGTCAAGTGTTTTCACTTGATCTTGACTCCTCCGTATAGGCTCCCTCCTAGCAAAGCTAAGGGGGTTGGTCCCTAGTAAAATAAACTATGGTGTTTAATCTATAACAATATAACAATTAGTCTAGGAGATTATATAAATAAAACCTTGGAAGGAAGATAACTGCAAATGATTTAAATGACTAGAATGAATAACATTCCACAACACAATAATTAACTTAATCATAAAATAAACAAGATTTCCCAAAAAGGACCAGTGCCAATGGAGTGTTTGTGTAAAGGGTTGCTAGTGGAGTCTTGTGAAGTATTGCAGTTGTTTCAGTTGGTCAGTTTTACGATTATTAAGTGAGTAGTTAGGGAGTGGGTCAATTCTTGGTAAATTTTAGTATTAATGTTGTAATGATATTTCTTATGATGGGAAGATGGTACTTTAGATACACCTAGAGGTACGAGGAATGTGTCTGGATTTACCAAGAAATGGCTCTCACAGTGTCATGTGGGCTAGATGGATTCGCAAGGCTGTGTTCAATAATACACCAAACGAGGG
This sequence comes from Pseudotsuga menziesii, assembly GCA_001517045.1. Lineage (NCBI taxonomy): Eukaryota > Viridiplantae > Streptophyta > Pinopsida > Pinales > Pinaceae > Pseudotsuga > Pseudotsuga menziesii. The sequence continues at coordinate 129,044 of LPNX010451134.1, forward strand.
TGTATCCTAATGGTAGCATGCAGTCACTTTCTAGTGGTTCCTGCTTCTCTTTCAAAATTTCTCCACAACTTAGTAAAATCTCATAAGTGTCGGATTTTCACTTGTAGGGATTAATTGATGTGTTTTGCTAATTACTAGTCACTTCAATCCCTTTCTGATTGTCCCACCAATCCAGCCAAAGGCCTGCAGTGGTCACAAGAGCATATGGGATCTTGAAGTCTTGGATATTTTAATTTTTTTAAAGCTAAGTGTGAGTTTTTAAAATCTCAAAGGAAATACTCTCGTTACCAAGAACACAGTCGAATTGATTAATTTTACTTTAGGAACTAAAAATAAACTGGAAAAAATAAAAAAAAATAAAAAAATAAACAGTGTGAATCCCCCCTTGGGGGATGGGGTGTGGACACTTGGATTCCCACTTTCTTCTATTTTTACAATGATTAGAATAAATAAGTACTTGTGTTCCTTTGTAGAATAGGAAACATCAAGTTTTTACAAATAAAGGGGTCTTTATGAAGTGGCCAATGAAATAAGTAAGAGAAGAGGGGTCTCCGATTTGACTTGGATCTTTAAAATTTCGTCAAAGGGCCTCTTTATCAAATCAATCTCTAATGCAAAACAAGGAACAAATTCTTATTAAATATGATAGAAAATCAATATAAAACATAAAAAAATGATCAAAAATTTTAAACTACTTAAAAGATAACAAATTTTAGGAATTAAACTAGTACTTGCTTGTAATCAAATCTTGTAAAATATAACTTTAATAATCAGATCTGAAACTTAAAACTTGTATATGTAAAGCATAAAGTTAAGATATTACAATTGTTCAGTGAGATTTAAATATGAAAAATAAAGAACTTAGTAACCAAAAGCCTTGAAATTTTGTGAGGGAAGGGTATCACCAAGCTTGAAAGATAGAGAAAGAAAGGAAAGAAAGAATCCACGAAGTATTGTCGGTGGGATGAAATCCTCTCTTCAAAAGCTACTTGGAGTGATGGTAGAGCTCACATGCTCATCCAAAACTCCAGCTTAAGCAACATGTAAAATAAATCTACAAAACCTTGCAAATGGGGATTAAATGTCGGTGTTTATCCAATAATGAATGCTCAATAAAAATATGAAATCAAACTAGAATCATAAACTCGTAAGCATTCTGCAATAATAAGTAATCGCACGAGCATTACTTCCTATCATATCAAAAAAACAATTATCTTTAAAACCAACAAATCCCGAACACATACAAGCCTAAGAAAATTCACATGTTACCTCAATATTACCAATGAAAACACATCCAAACACCATAGAGCACACATTAGAGGAAATTTCAACTCAAAATGGGCCACCTAAGGAAAATAATAAAATAATAGTTAAAACAATAAAATAAAATTTATTAATTTTGGAGGAAGAAAAGAAAAAAACTACTTTTTTTGTTCATATTTTCGACATATCATCACGTTTTTTCAGGTATTTCTTGTTTTTGGGGTAGCGTGGTCCATCAAAAGTATGTCGGGTGGGTACTCGTCGAATGCGGAATTTAATTCTGCATCCAACGAGCTCTCCCGATCGAAATTTGAGTAAAAACACAGGGAGATATGTCAAAAATACGAACAAAAAAAGTAGTTTTTTATGATACCTATCTCCAAATTTATATTAAAAATTTGTTTAAGAACTATACGGTATTTCAAATTTAAATAAATTTCATTGGCTAACACATGATGGCATGGAATTTGAATCTAGGTTAAAAGGCCCATTTTGAGTTGAAATTTCCTCTAATGCTTGCTTTAGCCTCCAAAGCCTTTTATTAACTCAACAATTGAAATTACATATCACAAGAGCAGAGGTTCAATGCCCAAATCATCTGTGAAGAATGAAGAGAGGTTTACTGCTTAAATAAAAATCTGGCAAAGAGAGGGGAATGCATCTCCTCAAGGATGTGCTAGCTCCAAGTGAGTTGGTTGTGGGTTGGAGAAAGGTTGGAATGAGTTGGATAAAGGAAAAATGAGAAACAACTTCCAAAACATTGGAATCCACATCGCCCAAACTTTCATCTCTCCTCAGATTTGTGCCCCCACTTGGAGAGGAAAGTTCTAAACTCAAAAAAGTCTCTGAATTGGAAACATATGACTTGCCCCTCTTGCCCGACTACTTGCCAAAATTATTTTCCAAGTCACCCAACTCCCTTTTTCCAATTATATTTTATTTTATTAATTGTTGAATTTTTTTAATATTTCATTTTTCTTGGGTTTTTTGGTTTTCCGAGCAATTATTAATTTTGGGGTTAAATAATTACGCGAAAACTTAAGAAAGTGGGTCTAGGGGTTAAGTGGGTTCTCTGAGTTATAAAATAAGCACCCCCATGGAAAAAACAACCTCCTAGCCACACTTTTATGAATTTTTACATTTTTACATTTAACTTATAAAAAATAAGCCTGTAAAAACGAAAAAAAATAATTTTTCCCTGAAATTAAAAAAAAACCTATCGAGGACTTAGGACATGTTCACAATGACTCAAAATAATGATTAGCATGGTAATATACATCGACACATAGGCTTTAATAACCTCTTAAGGCTTAATTAATAAGGCAATTATTCCAGCTTTGGAGGTTTGGTTAAAACTCGAAAATTATTTATCGCTTAAAAACAATAAATAATTAACAAGGAAAAAACACCCTAGAATAATGCATTAATAAATAAGTCCTAAGAAGCTAAAAAATTTACATAAAGTCATCATGCTAACTCATTTTATTACAATTCCCCATGGGGTATGAACATGTTTCAAAATTTAAAAAAAATGGCCTTGGAAGGCTTGCAAGGACTTATGAACTCTGAATTTTGAACAAGTGATTGTTCATCTTTGGCGACTCATTTAGAAATCCAACTTAGTGCAACTTAGTTGTTAACAGGTATAAAAGAATTAATTTGCCACCTTTTCTATTCAAAAGGTGTGGCCTTTGAGGTGATCATATAAGAACATAATTATGTAAATTTGCTTTCATAAGCATATATTATGTAAAGTAATATGCAAGTATAATGATATTTAAGAACGAAAAAACATTGAGTGCATGCTTATTGTTACAATGTTGGTTTAATATTCTCAAGTGTAATGGTAGTGGTTAGTTTAACATTCCAACTAAAAGGTGACTAAAAGTATAAAATCTAGGTGATCATAATCTTTAATATCTCTACCCCTAGTGGATTCATGTCCGACTCGGGGGTGGCCTCTTGGCAGTAATAAGTACGCTAAACAGAGAGCCAACAAGTTGGGAAGAAAGTTGAAGTTAATTCCTCAATCGCTTTAAGTTGCACTAGTCTACTCTTTTATAAAAATATGAATTGTCAATGCATGACATTTCTATTCTTCATGTATGATTTGCAAAATGGTACATATTGGATGTGGAACTCATGTGTTAAATATTTAGCCATGGAACTCTTGTGTTGAAATACTTAAACATGTGTTATGGTGAAGTGTGCAATAATTTAAGGAAAATATGTGCATTAATGATTTTAAGTAAATGGATATGTGCTTAAATATTTAAATATGTTGAATGCATCTAGTTATTAATGTTTTAATGCTGAAAATAATGATATATTTGAAAGAATGACATTATATGGATTAGCCTCCTTTTAGAAGTAATGGGTATGTAAGGTTATAGTTGAATATGTGTGGTTGATTGTAACCAAAGTAACAAAGGTGAAGATTTTAAGGGTAAGTTCACTAAATTTTGTTAATATGTTAAATGTATGGAGATGGAGGTTAGTTAACAAATTTTTTATAAATAACGGAATATGTCATAAAGATAACACAATTAACATACTTGGTTTATGTGGTTTAAAAAAAAGAAATTCACCTCAATTTTAAAAAATAACAATGAAGTATTTGGATGTGTTACAATTGGTTGATTTAAATTAATGATTTTTAGGTTTTTATTTTCTAATACCACTCCGTTTTATTTAAATTAGTGATTTCTAAAGAATGGATTTTCATTTTGGAAATGGTTTACATTGCAATTAAAAAATAAATTTTAAATTTTAAATTTATTTAATAAAAATAATTTTATGTAATATTTTTATATAATTATTATAAATTCCATTCTAAAATCTAAAATGTAAAATAAATAGACTATTTCCTAATTATTAGGTTCCATTAAGTGATATAACTCAAAATAATCTATATATTTCTTAAAAATATGCATTTTATTGCATCGAAGAGATGCATTCTACAACCTAGTAGGGGAGAGATGTGTAACTCCTTCCGTGCTCATCTTAGAGTTGACACTTGTCTTTTATAAAAAATTATATTTAAAAAAAAAACTTATTGGCTTAAATTAAATTTAAATTATTTAGAATGGCATACATATAAAACAACATAAATTAGATAAACTAAAACCATAAATAGTGGATTACACATTTCCAATATAAAAAAGGGTTTGCACCCTTAGAGATTTGATCCCTCTCGGTGCTTGGTAGATCCCTTTTAGATGGATCTATGTTGGTTTTAATTCAAAGTAATTATAATGAGGATGTGCTATACAAATAATTTTTGGGTTGCATGGACTCATATGTTATGAGAATACATCACAAAGATTTGTTGAGCACAATTTTGAAGTGTAGATTTATTTTAAATGTTCGAGTTTAGTTTTAATGTTTATAAGGGTAATTATTGAGATTAATTTGATATGTTTATTTTTTTTAATAGTAAATGATAAAAAACTTACACTTCAGTAATATTGATTTTTTTATATATTTGATAAAGATGGATATAAATTGATTTAATTCAATACCTTACAATATATCATTACAATTACAATATTAACAAGGAGGATGAGTAGAAAAGCTACATATTCCCTGCGATTAAGTTTGTAATTAAATTGGATATTGCATTATAAATTGAATTAAGTTTGCTATTGAATTTATAAATGTGTTGAATTAAGTTTATAATTCAAATGCCATTGCATTTGTATATTGATTTGTTATTGAATTTACAATTGTGTAAATGTGTTTGAAGCATTGGTCGTACACTTGTATACATTCATGAATTTTTCAATGGCCTCATGATCATTTCTTTGCGACAAACTCCAACAACACCAATTAAAATAATAACATTGTCTGTTTTTTCCATTCAAAGGAAAGAGCTATGAAAATTGTTTAAAAAGATGCAACAAACAAACTCAAAAGGAAATGAATTGGAGCTCTTAATAATCATTTGCTCTATGTCTAGTTAGTCAATGCATGAAATTTTAGATAAATGAGATTGTTAATGTAGAGTTCCCCAGAATATCCACCATGAGAAAGAAGCATCTTAACATGATTTAGGATAAGTTTCTTCTGGGCCATAGGTTTAGTGAGCCAATATTTACTTTTCCATTTATGGAATAACCATATTTTCAACGATCTTTACAATTGTTATGTTTGAGCTTGTTTGGTCCTCTTATTTATGAATTAAATGCTAGTTCTGCAATCTATTATATAGTTACACCTTGCTCCGATATTGCAAAATTTATGTTTATTGATTGTTTTTTTTAATAAGAGAGATATCAATTATAAATTGCGAGAAGAGGGATTAACTCATTTAAGGGTTATGAAAAATGTCCTAGTAATTTAGTTTCTTTATTCAAAACATGAGTTAGAGAAAAAGATCGGTAGTTAAATACTGTAAACTTGTTTATTAGATTCTTTAGGAGTAGGCTAATGAGACAAATAACTATTAGCGTTAAACTTTCAGTGGAATAAAGTGTAACAATACAAGGAAAATAGAAACACTAGTTAAAACCCTACACTTAAAGAAAAACAAGATTTCATGTCATTATTGTCACAGACAAGTTTAAACAAATTTTTTTAAACCCTAGGAATCCCGAAATTAGTTCCATGAGAGTTGTATATTTCTTTTTTTGTGAACTCAAAACCAAAGAACAAGTTAGGGTTTTCAGGCCCATGATCGATTCCAATATTGGTTCTATAGAGTGAGTATAACCAAGGGAAGATTACTATATCCACATTATTAACACTCACGATTACCAAGTCTTGGTATGTTATAAAGTTAACAACATAAAACCCTAATGATAAACTCATTCAAGTAGTCAAGATTTTTAGATAACTATTAAGAGTTGTACACATATATTAACATATGTGATGTCTTTGAAGAAATATAATATAATAATTGAAATATTGGTTTCAACTAAAATAATAGCATTATTGAACATTTTCTACGAAGGCTTCATGTTAGAAAAAAGTGGAGAGTAAACACTATAAGATAATTTATGTAATAAAATACAAAGATTTGAAAATAAATAAATTCATTATTATTATAATAAATAAATAAATAAATATAATAAAAAAGCTACAATGCATTTACAACAAATGCTATGAGATCCACACATTGACATGATCTAAATAAATAAGCTGGAGTCCTCTCTACTTGAGCACATCCAGGACAATAATGGTTGTAGAAAATGGATCAAAATCCTAACTTTTAGAGTGCCTTAGGAGAAGAATCCTAACTTTTAGAATACCTTGGGCGAAGGTATTACGGTGTTATTGTCTTGGAAAATATTGACATATTATATTAGATGGATTCATAAGACATGATCGATGGCCATATTGTCGAAACCCATATATAACCATTGAAGAAAAGACTATGAGCTTAGATCCACCTATATTTTAATTGCTCAGGTCTTTATCTAGATAATGGAGTTAAAAAAAACATTGGTGAAAACAAAATGTAATTCATTGGGAACACTAACTTATTATTATTTAAGATTCAAAATTGCAAAATTAAAAAAGATTGCAAATTCAAATTATAGGAAATCATAACTTACATAAAACAAATATGCATATTCCCTGCTTTTAGTTTTGAAAACTTGAATATCAACCCAATTCAAGTACAAAAACATAGGTTTTGAAAACTTGAAAACCCACATACTCAACTTTTTGTTGCCACGTGATATGACTTGGCATGATTTTGTTTACCACGTGATATGACTTGGCATGATTTTGGTTAAGATATATTACATGGTTAAATATATGCGGTGGCATATGTGACAAGGCATATTTCGGTGGCATGTTTGATATAGTCCGTGATATGACTTGGCGTGATTTTGGTTAAGATATATTACATGGTTAAATATATGCGGTGGCATATGTGACAAGGCATATTTCGGTGGCATGTTTGATATAGTATGGTATACAATCTCCATGTTATACCATAGTTTAATAATATAACAAACAAGACATATTTTGGTACCATGTTTGATATAATATGGTATACAATCTCTATATATCGGATAAGATATACTAGCAATTGTACCTAGGGGTGCAATAAAAGAACGTCATGTTGAAAGCAAAGCAAGGAGATGTTTATATACACAGAAAGAAAGACACTAAGATGTCTTGAACCACAAATTCTAGCTAATGAAAATTGTTCTTATGTTACAATCGATCGAAATTCTAGGTTAAAAATTCGATTGTTAGTTTTTGTAGTTCTTATGTTACAATGAAGAAACATTGTATGTATGCACTAAATAAATAAATAAAATTCATTTGAATGGAGTGTTAGTTTGTGTAGTTCTTATGTTACAATCAAGAAACATTGAAAAAATTAATGGTTCTATCTACTAATTAAATAAAAATAATTGATGTATACATTTCTTAAATGTGCATCATGAATATGGAATCCATAACATGATTTAAATGTGGTATCCCGAACATTTTGAATCTCAGCAAACATGTACAAATTCTAATAATATAAAAAATAGGTAGGTTAACGAACATCATTGAAAAATATCTAAAATAAATAAAATAAAAACTTAAAAATGTTGTATATATCTATAAAAAAGATTAATTAAATTATTAATAAAAAAGATATATAAAATTATGGAAAAATTATAATTTGATTCATATATCCTTACATATAAGAATTTAGTAGGTTTAAAAATATAAAAGGGAGGTCTAAAAATACAAAAGGCAAGCAGTTATAATATGTTTTTGTAAAATTGTTTTGAGTATTCAAATGAATTCATATACATTCCGATCCTCTTACATTATAAATTTTTGATGCGAGTACATATATGTGAAGGGGATATGAATATTTACAAGAAACAATTTGTAACTTACAATTGTACCCAGGGGTGCATAGACAATAAGAAAGAGAATTTGAAGTGTTGAATCATAAAATTTATCATTATATTATTCACATAATTGGCCATTACATTATCTACATTTCAAAAGTAATGATAAAAAGTTTTGTTGGATCATCGAAATGACAATGGATTCATAGTATTTGTAGATCTTATGTTACAATCATGGATACATTTCTTCAATGTGTTTCATTAATAAGGAATTCATAACATCTAAATGGGCATCATTGGAAAATATCTTAAAAAAAATTAAAAAGAATAACTTAAAAATGATGTATATATGTAGAAAGAGATAAATTAAATTCATAATAAAAAAAAAGATTTATAATATTATGAGAAGATTGTAATTTGATTCATAAAAATATATTTTTTTATGTCAAATTGTTTTGAGAATTGAAAGAATTCATATACATTTAGATCCTCTTACATTATAATGTTTTGATGCAAGTACATATATGTCAATGAAAAATAGAACATTGATATGTAGATTACAACAAGAACTTTGCAGGTTGTTGAGGAGTAGATACTGCACATGACAAGTAGAAAAGTAGTTAGGTGGAACTTAGATTTTAGAGTTAGCTTGAAAGGAAGTAAAGGAAAATGAAACAGTGAAAAAAGAGAAGTACCTACATATAGAACGTAGTTAAGGGAGCTCCATTGATTGTAGCAATGTCTCTGCATTTTTCCTTACATTGATATGTGGATTATCTTGCATACGTTTGTAATGATCATAGGAAAATGTTGGGGAGATGTGGAGATACTTAAGTGACGGTACTCTAGAGAGTGTAGTAAAGGTCAAACCTTGACGCTCCATTGTGCCAATGTCTATTGTAGCCTTTGGTAATGTCATGCCTTGAGATTTATGTATTGTTAATGCCCATGCCATTTTAAGTGGGACTTGAGTACGACCCCCCCTCTGTATAGGTGGAATTGGTAGAAAAGTAGGATTGTTGGTATCCCATGCTGGACCAATGTACTTTTGGAAGTTAACAACAACAAATTTTGCAAGTTGTGGAGGATGATGATGTGATTTATAGAAAATATCAACCACTTGTCCCAGCGATACATTAACGAGGCTTGCTGAAACCCATAAGTTTGATGTTAACATGACTCATTGACCAGGGCAAAGCAACACTGCAGACTCTAGCTGGTCATCTTCAATTTGAGACGTAACATGGTTGTTTATGTGCTCAGCAATAGAAAGTGCTATTGGAATTTGTAAAGACTTGAGCATATGTAGATTATGAAGCGAAGCTAGTTGGTTGGTTGCAAATAAGTGCATGGAACCTTTGAAAGTAGATAACTCATCCTTACAAAGGAAGGAGTCTGTCCCGGACATGAGAAGCTTCCAATCCTCTATAGTGGCTGTTGCATTTCTGATGTTGGTAAGAAGCTTCCTGAAGGTGACTTGCGATGGGTCATTTCCTTGCTGGCAAAAAACAGTTGAAAGTGTTACAACTGTGTTGAAGTTGTGCCAAAGTGCAGTACCATGGGAAGAGCCTGCATACAATGGAATGTCCATAACTGGTGGTAATTGGGCAAGGTCTCTCACAAGAATGATTGAGCAACCACCAAAAGAGATGTTCTTATGGCGAGGGAATGCTTCACGGAGGCGTTCATCAATCTGGGTTAAAAGTGTTGGGCCTAGGAAGCTCATTGCATCAATGAGAATGTAGTGGATATGGTGAAGTTCTTGTTGGAGGTTTGAAAGTGAATTCCCTTCCAAAGGCATGAAATTTTTTATAGGAATATGAAGGGCTGAATGGATAGTAGACGCTTGGATGTTGAATGCTGCGACGCCAGCAGGGGCCAGCAGCAAGATTGGGGATTGATTGAAGTTATTGGTCAAGGAAAGGGATTCTCTGATGCATCGAATGAAGAATGATTTGCTAGTGCCAGTAGTTCCTTGCACAACCATTCTGAGTGGAGGACTTGTTAGGATGTTTGCGGAGTGATTCATGATAATGGAGTGGGCTTTCATTTGAGTTGGGGACAATGTCAGAGAATTTGGTGTATTAGAGTAGGATGGTTGAGGGAGGTGGTGTTCTGAGCGATTATTTTGTATGAAGTCAATGGCAAGCTCTTGCAAGTCGATGGGGATGGTCGTATCATGCCAATTATGGTTTTTGTCAAAGTCACGACGACCTAGGATGTCCAGGTCACTTAATTGCATGTCATTGGCAGGGTGTAGTTGGGAGAGCAATTCCCATTCATCTAATTGCATGGGTTGTGGGTATTGCAAATCGTAAGAAACCATGGTGTCTTCTGGTAAGGAAATTGGTTCAATTGGTTTCCTATCAACATGCCAAGGATTGTAGTTCAAACTAAGTTCTTTCTAGTTTTTAACAATTGCATCGTCGGAAGCACCAATGTCGAGATGTATATTGTGGAAAGGTTTGTATAGCATGAGTTCAGATCTGCAGAAATCAATGAACACGGGTGTATCTATGGAGGGGATAGAATAGTAACAGGGAAGAACACAGACGGTGGCGGGGGGATATCTCCGTTTCCATTTTTCTTTTTTTTGATGAGCATTATATGACCAAGACCTTGCAGCCTCAATGAGAGATATGGAATGAAGAGTGGAAGGGCGTGAAAGGTAGGCACCTATGAAGTTTGGTGATGTGAAGGATGTGGGAATGTCTAATGAAACACGTTTAAAAGTTTTTTGGTTGACATTGAGGGATAAGAAAGTATGGCTAAAAATTGTGAGAGGAAGTTTTTGCAACATATGGCATGTTTCTTGGGCTCCGATGTCACGATCAACAAGTGTTTCTGAAAGGAATTTTTGAATAGCAACAATGGAAGGGTCAAGAAGTGGTGCAGCATGGACAATGCGTTGAAGCATTTGGTGAAAGCTTTCAGATTTTGTTTCTGATTTAGCTGCATACTTAGCAATGTATTTTTGAACGGCATGTATGTCGAGAACTGGTTGACAATCAACATTTCCACGCCATATTGATAGGATGGAAGGGATATGGCTATTCAAATGATCATCATTGTGAGCTGGTTTGTATGTTTTTTTGCCATTGGAATCAATGAACATGGAAGATGAGTTTTGTAAAGGCCATGGAGAATTATAACGACATGTGTAGGAAGACCCCTTTTTTTGGAGGCATGTATTTGATGTGCATTTTGTGTGTCATTGGATGCAATTGAGTAGTTTTGTATAGTCTTGAAAAGGGTTTTTTTTTTAATGTCAGCAGTAGATAACAGGCATGGATCAAGCATATTAGAGTGGGGTAAGAAGGGGGCTTGTTGGTGGTTATATCCTGTGTTCCAAGTAGAAATAAATTGATCAAAGAAGTCCTTAGCATTATCAAGCTTAGTTGCATTCTCCCAGTCAAGCGTCTTCATATTAGGTGCATTTGGTAGCCACATGAAACCGTGAATATGTGCAGAGCCTCTATTTTGCCATTCATACCTATGCATGAAATATGTGTTAGTAATATGTGGCAAAAGAAAAAAAGGAAAATAGAAATGTTATTGGAAGAAGGGATAAGAAGCTTTACCTATACCAGAAATCATGTGCGTGGAGGTGTTTAAGCAAGACCTCTTCACGGAATATTGTGAACCTGTGGTGCATCTAGAGCGATGCAAGATGTGGGTTGGAGATGATATTTTGTATTCTCCATTGTTGGTGCTTGTTAAAAGAATTTGGTGGTGTCCCAGGCATGACCGCATGTAGGTCAGGCCACTTAGTGTCGGCTGCACTTAAAGTGAAGAAAATAGTTGGGCATCCAAGCTGGGAAATCATATCTGTCAATTTGTTTTTTTATTTGTGCCAGAAAGACCTTGTTCCACAGAGTGTTGTGCCAAAACGCATGATTTGATCTGGTAGGTTGTTGGAAGGAGTTTGTTCCAAGCGGGTGTTGAGTTCAGATATGGTTGTGGGGAAGTTGTCTTCAATGTTTTTTTTAATAAAGATTGCTGCTATTGATTGGCTACGACGACGCATGATGAGATTGTAAAGGTAGTAGGGGAATCATGCGTGGCAACCAAACCTGTTATCATAGTATCGAATAAGGTGCAATGCATATTCGTGGAGATCAACTGATTTAAAATGCGATTGTTTGAACATGGCTGTGCCTTGGGGGAAAAGTGCTGGAAATGCCATTGAGAAAAGGCCCTCTGTATTGTATTCATTGACAGGTGACAAACCTATAGGTGGCCAATCCATTGCATTTGTTGGAGATGAAGAAGGCGTTTGCAAGAAGGTTCTGATTTGCTGGAACTCTGTGTCTGTATTGGGCAGGATATTAGCAAAGGACGAAGTTTGTTGGGAGTTTGGCTCTGAAATGTTTGGTTGATAAGGGTGAACATCTTCAGCAGGAAAACTAGAATCAGGGCCAGTGGAGTGTGAATGTCGAAGAAAAGGGGAAACATTTGTGGGGGGAATTGGCAAAGCCATAATTGCACGTTGGTCAAGTTGTACATCTTTATAGTAAGGGTCATGTGATATCTTGTATTCCAAGGCTGCAAGAACATGGGATCTACTGACAATGCAATCATAGGATTGATTGTTGAAGGTTTTACGAGTGACAACTAAAATGTCTAAGTCTTCAACACGTCGAGGCAAAAAACTGAGGATGGTTGAAATGTCTTGTGGAAAGGTTATTGTATGGCCACTATATTTGTATTGTCCACCACGAGCATGGGTAACTTGCAATATTGGGTTGACACGTGAAATGAGCATTTCTTCAACTTGTGTAAGGATGGATAGAACAAGGGGTTGTTCACCAGGGTCCATGTTGTTCCAGAGCGAGAAGCGGTGGCCATTTTTTTTTTTCTGAATAACATCTAGAACATGTATGTTGGCCATTTAAAAAGTGGAAATGGAGTCCAGGATAAGATTCTTTACAGATTGAACAAACATGAATGGATTGTAGCTTATCTAGCCTTAAGCGAAAGCATTGATTTGCTTGAGATATGTTGTTTTCATTGAAGGAATGCGCGGCTATGTTGGGTTGAGGAATGGTATTTGGGATGGTTGGGGAAGAGGTTGTTTGAGAAGTGGAAGGGTAGACTAATGATGGAAGATGGTCAGTATGAACATGTGAAGTTGTAGCTTCGGTTTGAATGGAGGGAAGTAGGATTGTTTTGTTGTGGTTTGAAAATGGAAGGGTAGGATTTGAAAGCTCAGATGTTGTAGGAGTTGGAGTGGGAATATTAGACTCTACCATATGGATGGAGAGGGCATCTTTGTTTTGTTGGTAAATATGTCTCCTATGTGCATTTATGCGGTCTTTGTTAGCCAAATGATAGGCATGTGCACGTTCTTTTTTGGATGGAGGAGACATATCGAAAGTAAGATGAGGATTGAAGGCACCTGGATGTGATTAAGAAAACAAGAAACACCATGTTATATGTAAGACATGTAAAATACATTGAAATTACATGTTTTTCATGGACATTCTAAAGAAACGAGATGTTATATGTAGGACATAGTAATATATTTTTTCAAGGTACATAAAGGGATTATATGTAAGACATGTAAAGAGACTTAGAAATTGTAAATTTTTCATGGACATTCTAAAGAAACAAGATGTTATATGTAGGACATGGTAATTTTTGTTTTCAAGGTACATAAAGGGATGGAAAGTGGTTGAAGAAAGGAAAAATATAAAATAAAATGAAAACATGGCTAGATAAATGAAGTAAATCAATCACATGTAAAGAGAGGCATTTGTTGATAAATTGCATAGTAGTAGTGTGTTTTTTTTCAATGTACCTTAAAAAAAAATATTGAAATCATTGTAAGTGGAAAAAAGAACTAAATAATGTGCTGATAAGAAATGTGTGTATTTGGAATAGTGTATCAATGGCTACCAAAAGTAAATTGGAAGGCATAAAAGTGATTGCATTTAAATAAAACGAGACATAAATAAATGTACAAGGTATATGTAGGAAAGCATTGTAAGTGACTAAAAGCATTGTAAGTACGTAAATGTAGGAAGGAAAAAAAATGACATACGACAAAAATACAAATATGAAATGTATGTTTGTTGACATATAAAGAAGTGCATGTGTTAAAATGACATATTAGAACATGAAAAAACTAATATTAACATAGATATTGCTAAGATTAATGTAGAGTAGAACAAGGCGACAAGAAGATAAATGCAATGAAGAGAACACATCTAAAGTTGAGGAAAACTTGGAAATGTTTTTGTATATGTATATAAGACATGAAGTAAAAAGCAATATATAAGAGTAGGTTTAAGTGTAGAAATTGTAGCTATAGTAATGCAGAATGGGAATTGTTTGTTTGCATGTATGGCAAAGGTTGTTAGGAAAATTATATATATGTATGGCAATATTTTGTTTTGAATAACATCTAGAATAGCTATGTTGGCCATTTAAAAAGTGGAAATAAAGTCCAGGATAAGATTCTTTACAGATTGAACAAACATGGATGGATTGTCGCTTATCTAGCCTTAAGTGAAAGCATTGATGTGCTTGAGATATGTTATTTTTATTGAAGGAATGTGTGGCTTTGTCGGGTGGAGGAATGGTATTTGGGATGGTTGGGGAAGAGGTTGTTTGAGAAGTGGAAGGGTAGTCTAATGATGGAAGATGGTTAGTATGAACATGTGAATTTGTAGCTTTGGTTTGCATGGAGGGAAGTAGGATTGATTCGTTGTGGTATGGAAATGGAAGGGTAGGATTTGAAAGCTTGGGTGTTGTAGGATTTGGAGTTGGAATATTAGACTCTACCATATGGATGGAGAGGGCATTTTTGTTTTGTTGGTAAATATGTCTCCTATGTGCATTTATGCGGTCTTTGTTATCCAACTGATAGGCATGTGCACGTTCTTTAAGGTACATAAAGGGATTATATGTAAGACATGGAAAGAGACTTTGGAATTGCAAATTTTTCATGGACATTCTAAAGAAACAAGATGTTATATGTAGGACATGGTAATTTTTTTTTTCAAGGTACATAAAGGGATGCAAAGTGCTTGAAGAAAGAAAAAAGATAAAATAATATGAAAACATGGCTAGATAAATGAAGTAAATCAATCACATGTAAAGAGAAGCATTTGTTGATAAATTACGTAGTAGTAGTGTGTTTTTTTTCAATGTACCTTAAAAAAAAACATTGAAATTATTGTAAGTGGAAAAAAGAACTAAAAAATGTGCCGATAATAAATGTGTGTAGTTGGAATAGTGTATAATTGACTACCAAAAGTAACTCATTTTTCATAAAAGTGATTGCATTTAAATAAAATGAGACAAAAATAAATATACAAGGAATATGTAGGAAAGCATTGTAAGTAGGTAAGTGCAAGAAGGATAAAAAATAAATAAATGATATACGACTAAAATACAAATATGAAATGTATGTTTTTTGACATATAAAGAAGTGCATGTGTTAAAATGACATATTAGAACATGAAAAAACTAATATTAACATTGAAATTGCCAAGATTAATGTAGAGTTGAACAAGGCGATAAGAAGATAAATGCAATAAAGAGAACACATTTACAGTTGAGGCAAACTTGGAAATGTTTTTGTATATGTATATAAGATACGAAGTAAAAATCAATATACAAGAGTAGCTTCAAGTGTAGAAATTGTAGCTATAGTAATGTAGAATGGAAATTGTTTGTCTGCATGTATGGCAAAGGTTTCTTGGAAAAATATATATAGTTAAACTATTACAAAAAGTAAGGCATTTTCTTTTTCCTAAATGCCTTCTATGCGTGCCCCATTTTGGCTATTTCAAGGAGTAGTAAGTTGTTGGCTGCCGCAAAGTCAACATGTTCAGAGCGCATGATGATGACCTTCAATTGAGGCTTGTCTTTAAATGTTTCCATTTTAATGGAAAGTGTGAGTAGGAATTGCGTGCATTCAACCTTAGAGAAAATTTCCTTGATGGCGGAAGGATCAGAAGAAAGTAAGTGCAGGTCCTTTGCAACGATACCAAGGAGTTCAGTGGATGCATCCTCGAATGCGACGACTGGTTCAAGAGAGGTAGTGTGATCTTGAAGTTTCAGTTTCAATAAATACCTGTAGTCACAATCAGACAAGTCAACCTCACATTTGGGACAATGCCAACCATTGGTAGAATTCTTGATGATTTTTTTCATGCATTGTTTTGAATCGGAAATTAAAGGGCAAGCAAGGTAGTAGAAGTTGTCAGCATCAATATGTGTTATGGTAGCCTTTACGGAAACCCATTCAACTCTTTCAGAAGGATGAATGTTTTCAACTTCAAGAAGGGTTCGTTTGTTTTTTATCTAGTTAGGAGAAGTTGGATATCGTGTAGTTAAGGATGGGGATAAAGTATGGAAGCCCTCTTTTTCAAACCATTGGGTGAATTTGTGCTTTTCTGGTATATCTGGGTTTATGATAACTATGGATTTGGATGTAGTCCCAACTGTCTTTCCATTAAACTCGGCTACACGAACTCCCTTGATTGCAAGCACAGGGTGGGCATTTTCAGAGCGCAAGGTAGATAGTTATTGGCCTTCTACATGACAATGTTCTCCCCACAAAGTAACATCCATGCTAAAACCTGAGTTGTCCTTTATATGGATTGTTTTTTTAATAGTTTCTGAACCATCTTTCCTATGTATAGGGGCAGTAGGGGAAGTGTTTTTGGCAACACCAATGATGTCAAAAATGGAGTTGACAGGAGATGACTTGATATCTTTAATAGTTTTGAAGTTGAAATGCATTTGTGGAAGTAGAATGGTTTCTAGTGGAAAATGTTGAACAATGGAGGTTGGTTGCAAGAAGATTTCCCATTCATTTGTAAGATGGCTATACATCTTGTTTGTTGGTTTGATAGTGCCTTTGGAAATGAGGTATACATGGCCAGGAAGCACTTGATCATTAAAAACATCTACAGAATCATTAAAGCAAGTGATGTGTATTTCACCCCTGTCCTTATCAATAAAGTCAAAGCCAAATACCTTCCGAGGGCCTTTTTGGTTAGTGAAGTGGTGGAGGTTTGATTTATCATGGAGATGACCCTTTATGGACCAATTTGAGGTGTAGGGGCTCAATGCATTGATAGGAATTGTTGTTTCAACAGTGGATGGTGAAGCACTTTGAAGAAGCGTGCATTGTTTCTTTTGAGGTGGTTCTTGCATTGAAGAGCATGGGGAAGTTGTTTCAAGAGAAGGTGGGTGAGATATAGTGATTGGGTGGCCAATCAATGATGCAGAGGGATCGATGACATCAAATTCATGTAGTAAGATAGACCTGCGCAAGGGAAAAAACAAGTAAGAAAATAAATAAATAATGATTTTACTAAATGGGGAAGAAACGAAAACATAAGTTAGTATAATAAAAAATGAAGCGTACATGCATTGGCAAATAATTGCACATGTCC